>JAJKFI010011230.1:53955-65108 GCA_029204185.1 Lerista edwardsae
TGGGACCCTCCCAAATAGAAGAAGAAGAAAATACCTGGGAGAGAAACATAAGAATTGCTTGTTCTCTGTAGAGAAGAATGGCCAGTTCTCTGTAGCCCAGCATCTTGTTTCCAACCATGGCCAACCAGATGCCAGCCTTTGGGAGCTCACAGCCAGGACAATCTCCTTTTGATTCTGGAAGATTGGTTGGGAGAATGTTCTGCTATGCATCAGGCTTAACCCATTGGCCAGGCCACATGGAAGAGGAATGTGGTACAGGTGATAGAGATCAAGTCGGCATGGAATGAAATGTGAAAATCCAAACCAAAAGTCAGGAGGACATTCCAGAAATTTTTTTTTTTCTGGCAGAAAATAAACAGAACATTCCACGGCACATCAATGCAGGCAGATCTCTCCAGCTTGGACTTGCCAGTTGGATAACTACCTCCGTAACCTCCCAGTTAGTGGATCTGTTTTAGGCCCAGTATAACCCATTTACCACATGCTCTTTATACTAATTTTCAGTCGGGGGAGTAGCTTTCTGGAAGGATTCCATGCCTTGAAACAGCAACCAGGAATGAGCCAACATTTCATCTGCTAAAGGGGTTTCAACAAGAAAGATGTCTTCTGAAGAAAACCATTTGAGAGGAAAGGCAAAAGCTGGGATCCAAGGGCTATGGCAGCCATTCTCAAATTCTCTGGTAGTTTAGGAACCGATGTAAGTGCTTGAGGGAGGGTGAGGGTGGGGGGACTTATCCTGCCTGCTCCCACGTCTGGGAGGGTTGGGGAGCCCTGCAGACCCTCTACAGGTCTTCCCATGTGTTAGAAATGTTTTTAAAAAACACTATCACGACTCACTTCTGGGTTCCGACCACAAAACCAGAAGTGGGTCACGATGGCTTTTTTAAACCATTTTGAACGCAGAGGGAGCCCTGCAGAGGGGTCCGCAGGGCTCCCCAATCCTTCTGGACGTGGGGGCAGGCAGTGGTCAGTCCCCCCCAAGCCCCATTATGTGCCCAGAAGCAACACAAGAGGGCTTTTCTGGCTGGGGCATCATGACACCCCAGTTTGAAAACCATTGGGCTATGGAATGAGAGAAGTGATCATTATTATGTAAAGTTAAAAGTTAGGAAATAAGTGGAATGGTAATTTCCACCAGGAGCAAGGTTAATGAACTAAAATTCTGAGATATGAACATAGTTCTTTATCAGAGCCTGAATGGGCGGAGCCAGTCCTGGGAAAGGGCGGAGCCAATAACTGTCCCACAGCCCTTTGACTCCTACCTCTTTCCGTTTATCTTTTCCCTGTCCCCATTTGTAGATGGACACCCTCTGACTGAGGATGACTCTGATGTTTCAGCTGCTGTTCCAGACTCCACAGAAGCTTTTGATGAATTTTTTAGACCGCAAGCCTGTGCACTTTTACTTGGGAGTAAGTTCCACTGAACACAATGGGACTTGTTTCCACGTATACATGGATAAGATTAAACAGCTAGCCTTGAGGGCAGTCAAGGCTGCTGGTTTGCAGCAGACTGAGGGCCCAATCCTATCCAGCTTTCCAGCACTGATGCCGCCATGCCAATGGGGCATGCACTGCATCCTGTGTTTGGGGGAGCAGTCGTGGAGGGCTCCTCAAGGTACCAAATGTTCCCTTTGGGGCCGCATTGCAGCTGCATTGGTGCTGGAAAGTTGGATAAGATTGGGCCCCGTCTCAGAAATGGGGAAGGTGGTTTACATTCACTGCAGTTTGGTGTTTGTTCACTTCCCCGGTTTCCACTTCTTGGTACCAATCCGACTTCACCCAAAATCAACTTCTTTCCTGATGTTCTGCTCAGCTTCCTTAAAAAGGAGTTCTCTTCTCTACTAGTCCCTTTTAGAGCACGTTTCTGATGGTACAATCCTAACCTGAAGTTAACCAAGAAATCCTAACCTGGCCCTGTTAGGCCAGCAAAGTGTGGCTAGCACATAGATCACCGTAAAGCACGTTTGGACCACTCTCGGAATCAGGGAGGACGGTGCACGTCTGTGTGCTGGCCTCCCTGACACCAAAAATACTTTACGGTGTCCCTTGTGCTGGCCAAGCTTTGCTGGCCTAACTGTGCCGGCCTAACTCCAGGTTAGGATTGCGCTCTTGGTCACATAACCTAGCAACACTCCCCAGTACGGGTGGTGTCATGTTTTTAAAAGCTGTTGGAAATTTTAAGTGGAAGCAAAGGATTCTGACAGCTTTGACAAAGGATTAAAAGCCATCCGAAACACTGAGAGCAGTTTTGATACAGTCTTGGCTGTTGCAGGAGAAGGAACCATCCCATTATTTTGTGGTGTCTGCCTTAACCCAAAAGCTGAAACGCAGAGTGCGGAGTGAGCAGCCATTTTCTATCTCCCAAGACCTCCACTGTGGCTAGTTTTAATGATGCTCTACTCTTAGAGTTGCAGAAAATACTTCTTGAGGTCCCGCCTGCAGATGTAGTATACTTTTTGTTTTAGATCTTGTAATTGTTTTTTGCAATGTCTGCCATAATGTTTGAAGACTTGGGGACGAGGACATAGAGAGAAGGACCTTTCCTGTCACCTGACTTCCCAGGTACAGCAACTGAATCGCAAGCCCCTTGCAGGTCAAACTTCCTTTCACCTGGTACTTGGATTGTAAGGAATTGTTTGAATCAAAAGAGGGGATAAGTAGGTGGGCAACCAGGCTGAGCACTATGAGCTTTGTGTGCAGGTTTGGGTAAGACTGGAAGAAGTTTCTGGAATAAAGGAAGCCATCGTGCCTGTATGCAGGGCCAGCCCCTCCAGGGCACCAGAGGGCCTAAAGGCACCATGTTAGTAGGGGGTACTGCCTTGCTTGACCCATTGCATCTACTGCTCCTGCTTCCACTCTGTGAATTGGAAAAGAAAGCAGGGGATGGCGCGAAAGAGGAGTTATGGAAGAGAGGAGAGTGGTGGGCTGAAGCAGAGGTGTCAGACAAGGCCCCTGGGCCACAACCAAGCCCAATTATACAGGCTGCCCTTCCAGCAGCTCCAATTCTGATGAGGTGTTACTTTGCAGAGCACCAGAGCTTCAAAGTGATGCCTTGGCAGAAGCAGCGCTGCTGAAAGGAGAGTCTGTGTAATAACTGGGCTCTTCTGTTATATGGGCTCTCCCATATCTTGAAAGTGTGTTCAAGATTTGCGTCTTTTCTGTCATTTGCAATGAATGGGTTCCTACATGTGACAACAAAAGGCTTACTTCTTAATGACATCACTTCCTGCTTAATGAAGTGGCCCTCAGCGGGCATCATGAATGCTGTTTGTCCTGCTGGATGAAATGAGTTTGCTATCCCTGGGCTAGAGCCTCAGAGACTCTAGCTTAACACTTTCCTGTCTTCTACACTTCCTCTCCAGCTCTGTTCCCTGCTTCCTTCTCCAGTCCAGAGAGTGGAAGAAGCAGAGGCTGATACATCACTCAGTAGCAGTGGCGCCGACTTGCTTTTATAATCAGGGGTGCCCATGGCTACGCCAACATCAGGCGGTGGCCCCTGACAATTAGCATAGCCACGCCCCTGATGTAACATGGCCACGCCCATATTTAAACCTCCGGCACCCAGGTCTACCTGCTGTACTTATAATGGGTATAAACTCCCCATTATTATAGCAGGTAGATTTGGGCTCCGAAGACCAGGTCTACCCATTATAAGTATAGCAGGTAGACCTAGGCTCCAGAACTCCCTCGGTCAGGACAGCAGACATTGTGTGCACTCGCTAGGACTAAAAATGGCGTTGCGTGCTTCACTCTTCCCACAAAGTCTGTGCAGGTCAGATTTGGGGGGTGCTTTGGAGCAGATTGGGGGTGGGTGCTGGATGCGGAAGGGGCTGGCGTGAATGTGTGGGCTCTGCCCTCGCGGGAAAAACCCGTGGAGGCTGAAAAACCCAGAGCCCCCCCCCCCAGATGGCGCCTATGCTCAGTAGTGAGAGTAGGACAGTATTTAGGTGGGATAGTATTTGGCATGCTAACTGGAAGACACATACCAATATGGATTGATGTTTTGCTGACAGCTGCCAAGCCATGCCCAGATTCTGCCCCGAACCACACATCAGTGTGCTGAGACCCGGGAAAGGAGAACAAAAGAGGCCAATCACATCTGAAAGAATATTGGTGAATGCAGCTGCTGTGTTGTGTCTTTGTATGTCGCTATGTGTATCTATGTGCATATATATTAACAGATGGATTTGGATATGTTCTGCACTGTCTTTCCACTATGTTGCCCTTCTGATCATAGTTCCCCAGTAGCTGTCATCTGAGAGTGTATTTGGATGTTTCTAATTCTTGTTGACTTCCCTGCCCCTGAGATTGTGGTAAAAATCAGGACTTTGAAATGTGCTCCACTCATCATTTCTGAGAGGGTGTTTGTACAGCAGGAGCTGGCTTGATCTACAACTTGGAACATCATCATTTCCATTCTGTTATAGAGCTACCTACCAATACAAATGGGTCCTGCCATGTGAGTGCAGTTTTGTGACATAAGTTTGCTGTTTTAAGCTTGCTTTACAATTCCATCATATCAGTTGTAGTTTCTGTCAAGCAAATTTGATTTAGTCGTGTCACATGATTTGGGCATGGATTTTGGTAAATGTGGGACGGGTTGCAGTGGTGGTGTTCAGTATTTATGCTGAATTGTAAAATGGCTTCCTAATTTAAAAAAAATATGTTATAGTCTGCACAAACAATGGCAGAAAGGTAGAAATGAGACAGTTAGTTTTGGTGACATTTTAGCAAATTCTACCCATAGCATAAAGTTGTATGGCCACTGAGGCAGACTGAGGTGTAGATTTGGTATACTGCAAAACACATATCCCCCCCCCCAAAAAAAACCCTGTTCTCTAAACCTCTCATTCCCCGTCAGTTAAAATATCTCTATTAGGCACAAGTCTGTGAAATGCTTTTTCAACCTTGATTTCAAACTGTGTTGGATTAATTGGCAGAAGGTATGGATGACTGGCTGCAGAAATCTGTTGCCAACAAATTTGAGATGAACTATAGATATTTCAATCCTCCCCATTTTATTTGAATTCCACCACTTCGTAATAGCCAAAGTCCTAGCACTTTAGTGTACGACACACAGCACAATCCTAGAGTGCGCGTAGCATCGACGCAATGTCGTTGTGTCAACGCTATGTGCTTAGCGCCGACATGGGGGGGGGCTGAGCAGCACACACGTCGGGGCTAAAGCTCTGAAGCTGACGCTACTTGTAGCTGCTTATGTATGAGACAGTTATTTTCCCTCTCACAGGACACCAGAATCAGGGGATTGAATGGTTCATTCATAAAATTGATAAAATCATTCATAAAATGAATGATAAATTCATTCATAAAATTGAATGGCTGGAGAGTCAGGACAGAGAAAAGGAAATTTATTTCTTCTTAGCCAGCAGGAAATTAACCTGTGGAACTCCTTGCCAAAGGATGCTGCGATGGTCACCGGTTTGAATAGACGATTATAACACCCGGGTGTCCAGCATCCAGCCTGAAGCCACCCTCAGGGGGCTCAAGGCTCGCTCGCTGTGAGGCTTCACTCGGCTCAACTAACGCCCTTGTCCAACTTGCGTGTGTGTGTGTGTCTGCGATATTTCCCTGCCTCCCGGCAATGCGCCAGCCTCTTCTTCGCCCCGAACTCACCCGCTCCCTCCGCAGCGGCGGGGCGCAAAGAATGCCGAGAGAGGGAAAGATGACCGGAAGTGCCTCTAACCCCCCTCACTTCGGCCGGCCTCTCTAGGAACGCGGACTTGGTCGCGTTAATCCTTTCCTGTGGGGCCGCAGACCGCCCAGCGGCGGAGAGGTCCAGGCTGCGGCGGCATTTCAGGCTGGCCCATTCACGAGGGTCGCCTCCGGCAGCGAATCGCAGCGGGTCTCCGAGCCCGGCTCCCGCGGCTCCGTCCTGCGCTCCGCGGGACCCTCTGCAAAGGGGTCCGGGGTGGAATCCACGGAAACCTGCCAAGTCCTCCTCCTCTCCCGGCCCACGCGAGAAGGTCCTTGTTGGGGGGAGGCGTTTGCAATTGCGGGGCACGTTCTATCGCGCAGGCTGAAGCCTACCCCGGGAGACTCACGGCTGCCTGCGCTTGCCCGTCTCCGCAGCCTCCTCTGTTGCTTCGCTGGCGTCAGGGTCTGGGCACTGTAAGCTCCTCCGAGCAGGAAGGAACCTGAACTCTTTGGGGTGCGTTTTAGGATGCAGTCCTAACCTAAATTTAAGCCAACAAAGTTTGACTGGCACAAGGAGCACTGGCTTGATTTTAATATTGGGGTTGCCATGGCCATGCCCGTTATTGCCTTGGCAAGTCTTGGATAAAACACTTACACATTTAAAAAACCACAGTTGCTGTTATTATCATTTTTCTAAAACATACCATTGTCTGTTTTTTGATACCAAATCTCAGGGGAAAGCGCGAACGCAGTCCCCCACTACCACAAATTATGCAGTCGAGTTTCCCGCATTTGGGGAAATCGCAGGGGTCAGCACACCCGCAGTGCAATGGATGAGCCTCACCCTGGGAAAACCTCCTTCATGATCAAGGTGTCTCCCCTGCCAGGTAAGTATGCTCTCTGCCGTCCGAGGCACCCTCGCCCACGCCGAAGGATGCACTCCAGGCCAGGGCAGACGGCGAGCCCCCTCCTCTCGCACTGCCCGTGCGTGCCGGGGCAGCCGCCCGCAAGATCGCCAGCACACGGAGCGCCGATGGGGGCACGCGCCCCCCTTGCGAGACCGTGGCGCCCCCCGATTCCCACCGCCCCACAATGCCCTGCTGCGGCTCATCTGCATGCGGCCAGCCGAGCGCCTCCCTCTTCAGTGGCTCCTCCTGCCTGCCGCCACGAAGCGAGGGACTGACGGGAGGAGGAGTCGAGGCGCGGAGGCCGGGAGGGCAGGAGCTCGGATGCAGAGGCAGATCTAAGGGAGGGTAAAGCTCTAAGTTTTGCAAGAAGCCTTACCTTGCAGTGGAAATCACTCCTCTCCTGCACCGTTTTAGCCACTCCTCACAGGGAAAAGCAACATCTTGGCGTTGCTTACTGGCTACAGCAGCAAGGGAGAGGAGGGATTTACATGACAGGGTAAGGCTCCTTACAAAACTTAGAGATCTGCCTCTGCTCGGATGGGTCCCTGCAAGGTGGTGGACTCTGAGATCAGCGAGCATACTGGCAAGGCGCTACACTTGTCACCGCGCACCAGCAGTTTTTTTTAAGGATATCTTTTATCATCTAAAGATGAGTATTAAGATTGTGCTTAATGCTCAATAAATAAAAAAGTTAATCATTGTGTTGATTTTTCTGTTTCAGTCCATTATTTAGGACGGTGCCACCGGCATGGATGGGAGGGAGACTCTTTGGGGTGCATTTTATAGTGTAACTGTGTTGGCTGTGATGTCCAAGGAACAATGAGGACACATTTGACCTTTCCAAGGGAATGAACAGTAGTTGCTGCAACATTCACAGTTGCTGGGAGTTTTTTAGTTTATAGTTTTCCTATAAACTAAATACTGTCTACCATGAAAAGACTGTTGTATTCAGTCTGTCTGGAATAATAAGATTTAACCTATCAGTAAGTGTTAGGTAAGCTTGAGTTGCTTCCAAGGGCAAGACTACAAATTGAGTTGTGCCACCAAAAAGATAGGTCCATAAGCCATATGAGTAAGAAACTGTGACGCAAGAAACCCAATCAAGAGGAAATCAATCAATCAAAGTATATACCGCTTTTCAATGCAAAGTTCACAAAGCAGTTTACAGGCAAATAATAATAATAAAGTTCAATGGCTCCCTGTCCCAAAAGGGCTCACAATCTTAAAAAAGAATGCAGACCACCACCAGCAACAGTCACTAGAAAAGACACTGTGCAGGGGTGAATAGGGACAATTATTCTTCCCCTGCTAAATATAAGAGGAGCACCACTTGGAAAAGTGCCTCTTGCCCAGTTAGCTGGGGTTACCACAGACAGTGCATAATGAACCACATTGTGGAATAGTGGTATATAAATGCTGTTTGACTGACTGATGAAGCCCCAGAGTCTGAGGTAGAAAAGCCAAATGGCCTTTTCTTTCCCACTCACTGAGGGCAAAATCCACAAGGGCTTTCTTCTGCTCACGTTTCATTGAAATGAACAGAAGCAGTGCAAGGCCAAAGCATGCGACTTGGTGCAGCAGCAACTGTTAACAGTTCTCGTGGCACAGCTGGATACCCTGTCATGTAAATCCTTCCTCTCCCTTGCTGCTGTAGCCAGTAAGCAACGCCAAGATGTTGCTGTTCCCTATGAGGATTGGCTAAAACGGTGCAGGAGAGGAGTGATTTCCACTGCAAGGTAAGGCTTCTTGCAAAACTTAGAGCTCTGCCCTCCCTGTAGAAACGCCACTGCCCTAGTACTGAGGAATGACCACCACAGCCCCCCAGTCTGTATTCTGCTAGCCCAACTTGTTGACTCCAAAGGGGAACCTGAGCTCTAGAGAGTGACTATCTTCACCAAACCACTCCTAGTTACTAGCTCTCCCCTTCCCCCCTCTCTACTTGGTCTGTCCTCAAAACCTGGAGACACTAATATCCTTCTCCCTCTGTTTCCACCAATACCCACTCCCTCCAGAGTGGCCACCAAAGGAAGATAAAAGTAATTTACTGACCAAGTCTCAGCCTGTCTCCCTCATCTTTCCCAAGTTCCCAGAAATATATATAAGAACAGCCTCACTGGATCAGGCCAAGGCCTATCTAGTCCAGCTTCTTGTATCTCACAGTGGCCCACCAGATGGCATTCTGAGGCAAAATTCTGAGGCAAAAAAAAAAAAAACAGAATTTGCTATCCTGACCTTCAGGAGGGAGCTACTGTATATTAATTTGCAACTGAACCTGGTCCTTAGGAATAGTCCCGCTGGATCAGGTCAAAGGCCCATCTAGTCCAGCTTCCTGGATCTCACAGTGGCCCCCCAGATGCCTCAGGGAGCACACAAGGCAACAAGATGCCTGCATGCTGTTGCCTCTCCCTTATATCTGGAATTCTGAGGTAAATATGAGGTAAATAAAACTAAATTTGCCTGTGGCCCCAACATAAGAAGAGCCCTGCTGGATTAGGCCAGAGGCCCATTCAGTCGAGCTTCCTATATCTCACAATGGCTCACCAGATGCCTCAGGAAGCACACAAGACAACACGATGTCTGCATCCTGTTGCCACTCCCTTGAATCTGGCATTCTGAGGTAAAATTCTGAGGTAAAAAACCACAGAATTTGCTATCCTGTCTGTGGGGAGGGAGCTGTAATAACTTGCAATCAAATCTGGGCCTTAAGAACATAAGAAGAGCCCCACTGGATTAGACCAAAGGCCCATCTGGTCCTGCTTCCTGCAACTCACCGTGGCCCACCAGTTGCCTCAGGAGCAAACCGGACAACAAGATGTCTGCAACCTGTTGCCACTCCCTTGCGTCGGACATTCTGAGGTAAATGTCATTCTGAGGATCATGTCACCTGACCTCCTCTGTGTGGGACTCTCATGACCCAGACTGGCCCTGCCCTGCTTGGTGAAAGGTCACAAGTCCCTTTGCTCCCTTGTTTCTGAGGTAAATTTTCAAGACCTCTTTTTCTCTGCTGTTTATGGCTGTAACCTTTTACTTTTCTCTCGCTCTCCTACTGTTTCTCTTACCTCCAGGACTAGGTCCTTCACAGGATAGGAGGGAAATGTGGTGACGTTCCCTCAGGGGGGACCGCTTCTGTAGTTGGGGACTTCCCATTTATCGGGTTCTGGCGCACTGAGAGACTGTAAAGCACATTTGGACTACTCTCAGAGTAGTCTGCGTGCTGGCCCCTCTGACTCCTATCCGAGTGGTCCAAGCATACAGCACCTGCAAAGAGCGGGGCACCGCCGTGTTAGGACGCTGGGCCCGGAGCGCGCAGCGAGCAGGCCCCGCCCAGAGCAGCTTGATCGAGCCAATGAGCTCCTTCCTATTCCTCAGGAAGAAGCTCATTGGCTCCCACGCCCCGGCCTCGGAAGGGGGCGGGGCTGCCTTGCAACGCTTAGCTGCGATGTAAAGCAGCCGCTGTACCAGTCAGTAGTTGGAGCCGCTGCCCAAGGCCGAGATGGGTTCTCTCGTCTCCGTCGCCCACTCGCCCGCCCACCTTTCCGCTTCTAAAAGCGCTCTCTAAAAGTGCCTATAAAAGGCACCGGCCTGCCCCTTTCTTCCCCACCCCGTGATCGGAGGACTCTGGTCGGCTCCCAGCTGGCGGAGGAGGAGGACTCGACTCCCCCCCCCTCCGCTCTCGGGCTTTCTCCGCCCTCCCGCCGCGGCTTGTTTACCGGGCCTCCTCATTGCCGTCATCCTCAGACACACGCCACTGTCAATCAGTCAGTAGATTGGGGGCGAGGAGGGGAGGCGAAAGGATACGGGGTCTCCCACCTGCCCCTGCCCCCCCAAGACACGCAGCCAATCAGAGGGCCAGGGTGAGGAGGCGCATTGCACGGGGTCTCCCCCCCTACAAATATCCGGCACTTCTGCTGGGCCAGGAGGAGGCGACGCCGCAGGGCTCTCCAGCCCTGAGCACCGCTCCTGTCAGGAAACTCTCCTCAGCCAGGAGTGGGTTGTGGGTGCGGGCAGGAGGCAGGCAACGCAGCGCTGCTGGGAGGCAGCCGGGGGAGCGAGAGTGAGACCAGGGCAGGGCAGGCATTTTGCAAACTGCACGGCCGCGCGGAAAGGGAGGAGCCTTCTTTTTCTGCTAGGGAGGCGCGAGTTGCCGGCGAGGGCGAGCGGTGCCAGGAAGCCGTGGAGCTCGCCCGGCGCCACATACTCTCCAGTCAAAGGGCAGGCAAAGGGTGCCAGTGAAGGTACAGGCAGAGCGCTAATGTCACCCAGCGAAAAAAACCCTGAATAATGGACTGAAACAGAAAAATCAACACAATGATTAACTTTTTTATTTATTGAACATTACGCACAATCTTAATACTCGTCTTTAGATGATAAAAGTCATCCTTAAAAAAAATTGCTGGTGCGCGGTGACAAGTGTAGCGCCTTGCCAGTACGCTCGCCGATCTCAGAGTCCACCACCTCGCAGCGACCCATCCGAGCTCCTGCCGTCCCGGCCTACGGGCCTCGACTCCTCCTCCCGTCAGTCCCTCGCTTCGTGGCGGCAGGCGGGAGGAGCCACGGAAGAGGGAGGCGCTCGGCTGGCCGCATGCAGAT
>JAJKFI010011249.1:0-12205 GCA_029204185.1 Lerista edwardsae
CATCTGGAGGGCTGCTGCATGATTCAGGAAGCTGGACTAGAGGGGTCTTTGGCCTGATCCAGTGGGGCTCTTCTTATGTTCTTATAATTTATTAAACATGCAGTTACAAAACTAGAAAAGGCTTTAAAAGAACTAACAGAGACTTAACTGAGATACACATTAAAATAAGAAAAAAACTGTATGCCTAGCACTAGACTAGGCCCTAGTATCTGCGAGGCGGTTAGCCTTGCTGGTTCACCTTCTTCTTAATCCAAGAAGGCAGCAAGTCCATGCTTGGCGTCTTGGACAGACGTGGAGAAGGTATAGCAGAACCTTCTAGCGAGTGGGTCACGAGCTGCGAGTGCTGTCCTGCGACGAAGTGCCTCGTCCGTGACCAAGTACCAGGTAACAAGTGCGTTACGCATCTGCGCGAGGAGAACGTGGGAAGGGGGATGCTTGGAAAGATAAGGTAAGTGTTCTCACCTGTAAATCTACTCTAAATTTAGGTTTAAGGTTGAGTTTAGTTTAAGGAACGGTTAAATTTAAGTCTGAGTAAAGTTCGGCTTAAAGGAGCTGATTCTATAGAGAATTACAGCTCAAGCCTACGCAGGTCTACTCTGAGTAAGACCAGAGTCTACTTGTGAGTAAGAACCCAAATAAAACATAGGGAAGAGTAGAAACTGAAATAAGACAGAGGTGAAGTCTCAGCAGAGGAGGGATAGCAGTTTTAGTCTTTGGAACACTTTGGTGTTTAGTCTTAGTGTTTAAACTAAATATGCCTCTGGGGCGTAAGTCGTGGGTGTGTCCTTGGTGCAAGGAGCTCCAGGGACTAAATTAGTCCCGTGCTAATTTAGCTCCGTGCTAAACGACTGTGCCTTAGAGCAGCTAGTCATGGAGCCGACCGGAGGACAGGCGACTCTGGATTTAATATTGTGTGGTACTCGGGACCTAGTTAGGGATGTAAGTGTTACTGAGCCATTGGGGAACAGTGACCATGCTGCGATTGCTTTTGCCATGCATGTCCAGGAAAAAGTGCAGAGCAAATCTGACACAAGAACCCTTGACTTTCGAAGGGCAGATTTCCCTCAGATGAGGAGGCTAGTTAGAAAGAAATTGAAAGGGAAGGTAAAAAGAGTCCAATCCCTCCAGGCTGCATGGAGGCTGTTGAAAATAACAGTAGTAGAGACCCAGCGGAAGTGTATACCGCAAAGAAAGAAGGGTTCGACAAGGTCCAGGAGGGTGCCTGCATGGCTGACAATCAAAGTTAGAGAAACTGTAAAGAGCAAAGAAGCTTCTTTCCGTAAATGGAAGTCTTGCCCCAGTGAGGAGAATAAAAAAGAACATAAACTCTGGCAAAAGACAAGTAAGAAGGTGATACGGGAGGCCAAGAAAGAGTTTGAGGAACACATGGCTAGCAACATAAAGGGGAATAATAAAAGCTTCTTCAAATATGTTAGAAGCAGGAAACCTGCCAGAGAGGCAGTTGGCCCGCTGGATGGTGAGGGAGGGAAAGAGGAGATAAAAGGGGACTTGGAGATTGCAGAGAAATTAAATCAGTCAGTCAGTCAGTATACCTTTATTGGCATTAGTACAATTTCATAAAAACAGAAGAGCATCAACATATACACACATACACTCATTAGAGGTCTAGCTCACGGCGTCTGTACAATACAGTGTTAAGATACAGTGCTACTGACCTCAAAGTAAAAGATGCATAGGACGAAAGTAAAAAGTTTACCTTTTTTCCTTCAGGCAGCCCAGATATATTACTCAACATAGGCATTAAATATTTGTGCCTGATGTCACTATAATATGGACATTCTAATAAAATATGTTTAAAAGATTCAGGTGTCTTCATGGCACATGAACAGTTTACTGTCTGAGAGACTTTAAGAAAACGTGCTTCGAACTCGCGAGTAGGAAAAACGTTGCAGCGTGCTAATGACAGAATACGTCTAAGGCGGGGATCTTGCAGTACAATCAAGTAACGAGGAAGACGGCCAATTGTTGGAAATAAATCAAATTTGAGGGGAGAATAGGATTTATTTGCTTCTTCCAAAAGTACTTGGTAATTAATATCCTTTAGTCTACATAAGACAATATGTTTGGCTTTGGATAGACTAAAATCACCTAAAAAGGAGGGGGAAAGGCCAATTTGTGTTAATTTACGAATGAAAAGATGGTAGCCAGAGGATGTCCAGGAGTCGGAAAGTAAATCCTTAAAGATGGAAACGGAGTCGGCTTTATAACATATATCCAACCAATAGGACATAAAGCGACTCCAGGCCACTAATTCTAATTTAGGTAAGTTGGCTTCCAAACAGAGAGCTGCATAAGGGACACAGTGTGGTAAACCAAAGATTTTATAAAGATATATAGATTGTACTCTTTCGACTTCCTTATTAAAACCGGTTAACCAAATAGGGATTCCAAATAAAAGCTGTGCAATTATCTTGGCATTAAATGAATTCTTTGCGTCCGTCTTCACAACAGAAGATCAGCAGCCCGAACAGCCCTTCCTAACTAAGGAATTAAAGCAGATAATGGTTAATAAAGAAGGCGTTTTAGATCAAATTGATAAACTACATATAAATAAGTCACCAGGCCCAGATGGTATACACCCAAGAGTTATTAAGGAACTAAAGAACGAAGTTGCTGACCTCTTAATTAAAGTATGCAACTTGTCCCTTCAAACGGCCACGGTGCCAGAGGATTGGAGGATAGCCAATGTCATGCCAGTCTTTAAAAAAGGGAGAAGGGGGGACCCTGGAAACTACAGGCCAGTCAGCCTAACATCTGTTCCGGGTAAGATGGTGGAAAGCCTCATCAAACATAAAATCCTAAAACACATAGAGGAACAAGTACGGCTAAAAGAAAGTCAGCATGGCTTCTGTAAGGGTAAGTCTTGCCTCACAAACCTTTTGGAATTCTTTGAAAAGGTCAGCAGGCACGTGGCTTTGGGTGAACCTGTGGATATCATATACCTGGATTTTCAGAAGGCGTTTGACACAGTCCCCCACCAAAGGCTGCTGAAGAAACTTCACAGTCAGGGAATAAGAGGGCAGGTCCTCTTATGGATCCAGAATTGGTTGAGTGCCAGGAAACAGAGAGTGGGGGTCAATGGGAAATTTTCACAATGGAGAGAGGTGAAAAGCGGAGTGCCCCAGGGTCTTGGGGCCCGTGCTTTTCAACTTATTCATAAATGACCTGGAGACAGGGATAAGCAGCGAGGTGGCCAAGTTTGCAGATGACACAAAACTTTTCCGGGTGGTGAAAACCAGAAAGGATTGTGAAGAGCTCCAGAAGGATCTCTCCAAGTTGGGGGAATGGGCAGCCAAATGGCAGATGCTTTTCAACATAGACAAATGTAAAGTGATGCACATTGGGGCCAAAAACCAAAACTTCACCTATAGGCTAATGGGTTCTGAGCTGTCTGTGACAGCTCAGGAGAGATATCTCGGGGTGCTGGTGGACAATTCAATGAAGGTATCGACCCAGTGTGCGGCAGCAATTCAATCAATCACTACTATTTATATACCGCTTTTCAACATAAAGTTCACAAAGCGGTTTACAGGCAAATAATAACATTAAAGTTAAATGGCTCCCTGTCCCAAAAGGGCTCACAATTAAATCTAAAAGAATGGAGGACACCACCAGCAACAGCCATGAGAGACACTGTGCTGGGGTGAAAAGGGACAATTGCTCTCCCCCTGCTAAATATAAGAGGACACGACTTGAAAAAGTGCCTCTTGCCCACTTAGCAGGGGTCATTAAAAAAGTATCTCTTTTTTATCTCTAAAAGTATCTCTAAAAAATGGGTCATTAAAAAATTAAGTAGGCCAATTCCATGCTTGGGGTCATTAAAAAAGGGGTTGAGAATAAAACAGCCAATATTATCATGCCATTGTACAAATCGATGGTAAGGCTACACCTGGAATATTGTGTCCAGTTCTGGTCGCCACATCTCAAAAAGGACATAGTGGAGCTGGAAAAGGTGCAGAAGAGAGCGACAAAAATGATTACGGGGCTGGAGCACCTCCCTTATGAAGAAAGACTGCAGCGTTTGGGGCTCTTCAGTCTAGAAAAAAGGCGCCTGAGGGGGGACATGATTGAGACATACAAAATTATGCATGGAAGGGATAGAGTCGATAAAGGGATGTTCTTTTCCCTCTCTCAAAACACCAGAACCAGGGGGCATCCGCTCAAACTGAGGGTTGGGAGAGTTAAAACAGATAAAAGGAAGTACTTTTTTACCCAGCGGGTAGTTAATTTGTGGAACTCTTTGCCACAGGAGGTGGTGATGGCATCTGGTCTGGATGCCTTTAAGAGGGGATTGGACGGATTTCTGGAGGAAAGGTCCATCGTGGGCTATAGGCCATGATGGATTGTGCAACCTCCTTACAAAGCTGGTGGGCTACTGGTACCGGGTGCAAGGGAGTGGCAACAGGATGCAAGCATCTTGTTGTCTCATGCCTCCCTGGGGCACCTGGTGGGCCGCTGTGAGATACAGGAAGCTGGACTAGTTGGGCCTTTGGCCTGATCCAGCAGGGCTGTTCTTATGTTCTTAAGGTATTCTGAAGATTTGGAGATCTGAAGGTCCCTGATGGTCTGGTGATCTTCTCTGATGTTCTCTGATGATGGTCTTGATGGTGTGTGGATCTGTACCCCAAAACTAGGTATCTTTATACCCCCTCTAGTACAATTAATTATCCAATCAGGATAAAGGTCGGACATCTCCTGATGGAGTGATGGAATGTTCTGAGGTCTCAGAACGGTCAGCAAAGGTTATGTACACAACACTGAACCTAAGTGATGAGTGTCAGCTGTGTGGAATCTTCTTGATTGCAGCACTAGCTGGACAGAACCTCCCTGATTAGGTTTGCCCTTCCAGACCCTAGCTCTGACCTCACACCTTTCTGTAGGACATAAGGGAAATAGGAAATTACATCAGGAAGTGAGCTGATTATCACCAGCTGGTACTTTAGCAGCTTCAGCTCTTTTTTACAAAATGGAGGCATTCTGACAAAATGGAGACAGACCATGGCCTAGCCTTCTTTTGCTCTTTACAACAGGGGAAAAGCCATGATGGGTGTTCGCAGCATCCTGGTTTTTGAAGTACAAATTCTCTGGAGTGAGGCAAGGGGGGGCATTCTGACCAATGGGAATGCCCCTCTCATCGAAGACAGGGTCGGATCGCTGGATCTGTAACCTCCATGGTGAGAGGACTTCCCAGTCCCAGTCCGGCCCTGTCTTCAAAGAGATAAGGTCGAGGTTTGCTGAGCTCCATAGCTCAGCGCGCTGGATCAAGTTTGAAAGTTTTTCCTTCGTCTTCCTCTTTGTTCGTCTTTACCTTGTTTTCTTCGTGAGTGCCTCGTTGTCCCTGGTGGTGTTCGTCTTCCTCTCTGCCTGTATTTGTTTCCCCGGTGTGAGTGTGAGGGCCCGTGACGACGCCTCAGCCTGTGGTACAGTGTGCGCGGCCGAGGGTAGAGCAAGCGGCTTGCCGCTTTGAAGCAAACTGGCGCGCTTGGGCTGAGGCGGGGACAACGCGGCAGGCTATTTTTAGCGGTTTCGCTGCCGCGCGGAGCCTCCAAGCCGGGCACTTTGTGTAGCCTCGGCTGGAGGGAGACAAGCTTGACCGTTGAGGCGCCGCGGAAGAGCGGACCCACTGGGCCGTCGCCGCACGCGGTAGCCATTTTGGCCTCAGACTTTTTGGCGCGAATTGGGAAGAGCGGAGCTGCGGCCCGTCGCCCTATGCGCAGCCTCCAGATGGTGCTCTGAGCGGCCTGGAGCCCGGAGCGAGCAAAACCTATAGCCATCTATGGGACAGCCGTCGTATCTGCCCAGCTGATCGCGTCTGTGCTGCATCTGGGAACCTTTGGGCATACCCGTTTTCAGCGCTGAGGAGACGCGGCCGCCATCTTGGCAATAACTTGGAGTTGCCTTCAGGTTTGAGGGGATGGCGGAGGAGGCTGGAGGAAAAGGGTCTGGCACTCCTCAGGTGGTGAGGGGGGAAAGGTCGGAAGGGCTTGGTGTACGTAGTCCCATCTCTCAGTCTCAAATTAACAAGATGGTGAGGAGGGCGATGAGGGAGGTGTCTAAGGAGACCCAAAAAGAGAAGGGCTCTAAGCACAGGAAGCACAGATCTCGCACGAGGGATGCAGATCTCTCCCTCACTGGTGAAAATTCTGAGTCTAACAGTGGGGATAGGACCCCCCACAAAAGGTGTAAGCACAAGCATAGCGCAAAGAAGCGCTTAAGCAAGAAACACAAATCCAAGACACACCATAAGAGGAAGCGCAGGGATCTGCCTTCTTCAACTGAAATTGACTCTGATAGTACATCTGGATCACATGGTTCAGATAAGGAATCAGGCAAACTATCAGGGGAGGGGGAGGCAGATGAACATGGGCATCAAGTGGACCGTCTGTTCCTTGTTCCCAGAATGCTGACCAAGGTGGCTAGGGCAGTGAATCTGGAAACCCCTCCCGAGTCCAAGGAGGCCTCTGGAGCAAATTCTCTTTTTCCCCAAGGCCCTGCTAAACCGGCTACAGTTCCTTTTCCAGTCCAGTTTCAGAGGGCTATGGATACTGAGTGGAAGGCGCCAAATACAGCTAAACATGTTTCTAAATTAATAAATAAATTTTATTCTTTGCCGGAAGATGTCATTGCTACCCTTCAAGTGCCAGCTGTTGATCCGCCGGTGGCGGCCCTCTCTTCGGCAGCAGTGATTCCCTCTGAGGGAGAGGGTGGGCCAAAAGATCCCTGTGATAGACGCGTGGAAGCCGCTTTGCGCAGGGATTTTCTGGCATCTTCTCAAGCGTTTAGAGCGTCGGCTGCCAATTCGCTTATGGCCCGAGCAGCTTTTCAGTGGGCGTCTGACCTTCCCAAATCGGAGCCAGGTCTGTCGGGCCGCGTCAGAAGTACCTTAAAGAAAATTGCCTTGGCGGCGGCCTTCTCCACAGATGCGTCGTTTGACTCGCTTCAGCTCAATGCGAGAGCAATGGCAGCAAATGTGGCGGCTCGCCATAATGTATGGCTGAGATCCTGGGAAGTGGATGCGGCCTCCCAATCTAGGTTGGTTGGGATCCCTTTTCAGGGGTCAAAGCTTTTTGCTCAAGCTTTGGATTCCCTGTTGGTGGAAGGTAAGGATAAACGAAAGGTCCTGCCTTCAGGTAAAAGGGAGCCCAACAAATTTAGATCTCAGGGTTTTCGCTCCTTTCGTTCTGGAGGAAGGGCCAGAGAGAATCATAACAGGTCCCGCTCTAGATGGAACAAGCCGAAGTTCTACCCGAGGAACAAGGCCCAGAACAGCTCCGCAGCCGCCACCAAGGCTGGGAAAGATCAGAGAGCCTGACTGCGGGCCAGGAGTCTGCTCTGCTTCTATAGGAGGGCGGCTGCTGTTTTTCGCGGAGCAGTGGAAATCAGTCACCCAGGACTCATGGGTGATCCAGACTGTGTCGGAGGGATACTCTTTAGAGTTCTTTCACAAGCCCCGGAACCGGTTCTGGCCTGTACCAAACTCGAAGGATCAGGTCAAGCATCAAGCGAAGCTTGCAGCAATTCAGCACCTGCTGGACATTTCGGCGATAGAGCCCGTGCCACCAAGAGAAAGGAGGAAGGGAGTCTACTCCACTTTTTTCTTGGTGCCAAAGAAAAATGGCGACACCCGGGCGATCCTGGACCTGAAGTGGTTAAACCGGTATCTGAAGAGGAAGAAATTCAAAATGGAGACGTGGAGGTCGATTGTACAGGCGTTAGAGCAAGGCGATTATTTAGCCTCGATAGATTTGACGGAAGCATACCTCCATGTTCCGATCAGGCAGAGTCACCGCCGATTCCTCAGGTTCGTCTACGGGGGGCGTCATTTCCAGTACCGGGCGATGCCGTTTGGACTTATGGCCGCACCCAGAGTGTTTACGAAACTACTGATAGCACCAGTTGCATACCTGCGCCAGTCAGGGATCTTCATTTATCCGTATCTCGACGACCTGCTGGTGAAGGCGGAGTCACGAGTCAAGGCCCAACGGGATGTGCAGACTACCATCTCCTGCCTCCAACGTTTGGGGTTTGTGGTGAACTTCACCAAGAGCCTGTTGGGCCCGTGTCAACATCTGGAGCACCTGGGGCTTCAGTTGGATACTCAGCACTTCAGAGTTTCTCTGTCACTCGCCAGACAGGCATCGTTGAAGGACCTCATTTATCAGGCCAGACGATCAACAGAAATGGATATCATGAAGTTGGCTTCCCTTCAGGGAATGATGGTCTCGTGCCAGGACGTTGTGGATTGGGCACGAGCTCACATGAGACCACTTCAGACCCTCCTGGCGCCCTTCCAAAAGAAGATTGAGAGACGGGAGAGCTTATCGATTGTCTTGCCGGCAGAGATCTCCGACAGCCTAGTTTGGTGGTTGGAGGACCGCCGGCTTTCGACAGGAGTGAGTCTCTTCACGCCAGAGAGAGTAGTGGTGACGACCGATGCCAGTCTCACCGGTTGGGGAGGACATACTCTCGGAGCGGTAGCGCAGGGAGCATGGACCTTGCAGGAAAGTCAAAACAGTATCAACTTCTTGGAATTGAGGGCTATTCGACTGGCGCTCCTCAACTTTCAGGACAAGGTTCAGAACCGGCATGTTCTAATTCGGACAGACAACACGACAGCCAAGGCGTACGTCAACCGGCAAGGTGGGACAAGGTCTCGGAAGCTGTCGCAGGAAGCAATGGCGTTGTTGAACTGGGCGGAGGAGAAACTTCGGTCTCTCAGGGCAGAACATGTTCCCGGAGTCCACAACGAGTCGGCCGACTGGCTGAGCAGGTGGGTACTTCAGGAATCGGAATGGCAGCTGAACCCAGAAGTATTTGCCCAGATAGTGAGCAGGTTTGGCAACCCGGGTCTGGATCTCTTCGCATCGGCAGACAACCGTCAGGTCCAGAGGTTCTTCTCCAGGGGACCCGATCAGCAGGCGGAGGCAGTGGACGCCCTGTCCACATCATGGCCAGACGTGCTTCTTTACGCGTTCCCACCAATTCCTCTTCTGCAAAAGGTCCTTCTAAGAGTAAAGCAGTTCCAAGCAGAAATCATGCTGGTCGCTCCTCGCTGGCCTCGCAGGCTGTGGTTCCCGGAGCTGCTCAGGCTATCAGTAGTGGACAACTGGCCGTTACCACAGCGGTTGGATCTGCTCAAACAAGGACCGTTGCTTCACCCGAAACCGCAGATGTTCCAGCTAGCAGCATGGAGATTGAGCGGCAAGCTCTCAGGCGCTGCGGGTATCCGGAAGAGGTATTAGATACTTTGCTAGCTTCTCGTAAACCATCTACTAATGTGATTTATAACAGAACTTGGAAGCGTTTTTCCTTCTGGTGCAGAGCCAAGAAGGTCAACGAACTGAAGCCAGGCATCAAAAGTATTCTTGAATTTCTGCAGGACGGGCTGCAAAAAGGCCTCAGTAGTAACACCATTAAGAGGCAAGTGGCTACCTTGGGCAGCATTCTGGGGGCGGGGAAGAATAACGTCAAGATCTCTTCCCATCCGCATGTACGCAGGTTTCTGAGGGGGGTATCTTTAATAAAGCCCCCAACGGTTCACAGATGCCCGACCTGGAAGCTCAATACAGTGCTTCAGGGGTTAACAGGTAAGCCGTTCGAGCCCATGGCCACGAATACATTAGCAGAGCTGTCATATAAAACGCTGTTTTTGGTGGCAGTAACATCAGCCAGACGAGTATCAGAATTGGGAGCTTTGTCAATTAACAAAAATCTATGTCTGTTTCACAGGGATAAGGTGGTTCTTAGACCAGACCCTTCCTTCATTCCCAAGATCAATTCGATTTTTCATCGGTCACAGGAATTAGTATTACCATCATTTTGTCCTAATTCTGTGCACCAAAAAGAGAAATTATGGCATACTCTTGATGTTAGGAGGGCCTTGCGGTTTTATATGGACCGCACGGAATCCTTCAGAAAGACGGACTCTTTGTTTGTGTCCTTTATGGGTTCGAATAAAGGGAAAAGAGCACCTGTGTCCGCTCTTTCACGATGGCTTAGGAGAGCTATAGCTGGGGCCTACGAGGCGGTGGGTAAGGTTCCCCCTGAGGGTATTATGGCACACTCGGTTAGAGGGGCAGCCACATCAGCCGCCTTTGAGGGCGCCGGTTCGCTGGGGGACATATGCAGGGCGGCCACCTGGTCGTCGATGCATACGTTCACTAAGCATTACAAAATAGATGTCGTGGCCTCGGCAGAGGCCAGTTTTGGGAGAAAGGTTTTACAGAAGGTGGTTGTGGAATAGGCGTCTGCCTCGCCTGACCCGCCCCTTGGATTACTGCTTTGGTATATCCCATTGGTCAGAATGCCCCCCCCTTGCCTCACTCCAGAGAAAAGTAGGAATTCCTTACCTGGGAATATCCTATTCTGGGGTGAGGTAAGGGGGGGCATTCATCCCGCCACTTCTTCAGGCTCGGCGGCTGGCCTAATGGGAAACAGAGCATAGCAGTTGGGTAGGGAAGGTATGTTTGTGTCCTTTCCCATCCTGTTTGTGGCCCCGTTGGGCATTGTTGTGTTTTTGTAGTGTTTTGTGTGTTCTGAGTTTTTCAGTTAAAAGCAACAGAAGTCCTGTGCGTGGATGGCAGTCGCTGTTAGACACGAACCAGGTGTTTCCGGTGGGAGTGGTTTTTTCCTCTGCTCGTCAGTCCGGACTGGGACTGGGAAGCCCTCTCACCACGGAGGTTACAGATCCAGCGATCCGACCCTGTCTTTGATGAGAGGGGCATTCCCATTGGTCAGAATGCCCCCCTTACCTCACCCCAGAATAGGATATTCCCAGGTAAGGAATTCCTACTTTTTACCTCGGAATGCCAGGGGCAAGGGAGTGGCCACAGGAAGCAGGGATCTTCTTGTCTTGTGTGCTCCCTGAGGCCTCCTGGTAGACCGCTGTGAGATAAGCTGTGAGCCTTCGGAAATCCCCGACTGAGGTTTACACTTTCGCTGACCTCAATGCCACCTTCATGCTGTTAAACTGCTCACAGAAAAGCCCCACTGTCATCAGAAGGTGACATGACATGAAAGCTCCTGTGAGGCCTGAGGGAATCCAGAGGGAGGCCTCCTCCCTCTTGCTATTATTCTGAGAAAGGTGGTCCACCAAGGCTCACACGGCTGCCGCTACCCCAGGACCACATCTGGGTGCAACAGGCCAAGTGGCAGCCACAGTTGTGCTCCTCCACAACAGGGCATTGAGAGTCAGTAGCTGAGCAGGGCTGCAATTCTGTGCATTCTTTCCTGGGGTGCTGCTGACTCCACTGCAGTTTCCTTCTGAGTATACCTGTCTAGGAATGCACTAGAGGTCCCATCACTGTCTTGCCCTGATAATCCACCTTCTCTCTCTGTGTTCCAGGAAGCAGCAGCCAAGGCCATGAGGATGAAGACAGATCAGGGAGGCCGGAGGGGAGCCCAACACCGGTGCGGAGGAGGAAACCTGTTGTTCTTCTCCATAAAATCCAAATTGACAAGGAGTATCCCAAAAGGAAGAGAGGGAAAAGGCATCCTTTGCACGGAGAAGGACTCGCCTGTAAACCGAGGATGGAAAAACACAACAGAACTGACACAGGGAAGAAATCCGTTCAGTTCTCTGAGTGGAGAAAGGGCTTCAGGGACAGCACAGACATTCCTTCCCCTGAACAGACCCAAGCAAGGGAGAAAGCTGCACTTCACGACGGATCAAAGAAGCGGCCAGGAAACCAGGCAAAGCAACGGAGAAAAAAATCTGAAGTTTGTCAGGGGGAGGATTTTGACCTCCTCGCAAGTGATCCCAAAAAAGAAACTGGAAAGAGGAAGGAAAAACGCCCTCACATGGGGGAGAAACCGTATCAATGCCTGGAGTGTGGAAAGGGCTTCATTTATAGATCACAACTGACTTTGCATCTAAGAACACACACAGGGGAGAACCCATATAAATGTTTGGAGTGTGGAAAGAGCTTCAGTCGGAGCTCCAGCCTGTCCCTGCATCTAAGAACACACACAGGGGAGAAACCATATAACTGTTTGGAGTGTGGAAAGAGCTTCACTCAGAGCTCCCACCTGTCACTGCATCTAAGAACACACACAGAAGAGAAACCATATAACTGTTTGGAGTGTGGAAAGAGCTTCAGTGACAGCTCCAGCCTGTCACGGCATCAAAGAACCCACACAGGGGAGAAACCATATAACTGTTTGGAGTGTGGAAAGAGCTTCAGTC
>JAJKFI010011250.1:0-20088 GCA_029204185.1 Lerista edwardsae
CTTTGGCTGCAAAGAATGTAATCAATCTGATTTCGATGTAGACCATCTGGTGAAGTCCATGTGTACAGTCGCCGTTTGTGTTGCTGGAAAAGGGTGTTTGCTATGACTAATGTGTTCTCCTGACAGAACTCTATCAGTCTTTGCCCTGCTTCATTTTGTACTCCAAGACCAAACTTGCCTGTTATTCCTCTTACCTCTTGACTGCCTACTTTAGCATTCCAATCCCCTATGATGAGAAGGACATCTTTTTTGGGTGTTAATTCTAGAAGCTGTTCTAGGTCTTCATAGAAACGGTCAACTTCTTCCTCTTCAGCACCAGTGGTTGGGGCGTAGACTTGGATTACTGTGATGTTGAAAGGTTTGCCTTGGATCCGAATGGAAATCATTCTATCATTTTTGAGGTTATACCCCAGTACTGCTGTTCTCACTCTCTTGTTCACGATGAAGGCTACTCCATTTCTTCTAAGGGATTCCTGCCCACAGTAGCAGATATAATGGTCATCTGAATTAAATTCTCCCATTCCTGTCCATTTTAGTTCACTAACTCCCATGATGTCGATGTTCAGCCTTGACATCTCACGTTTGACCACATCTAGCTTACCTTGATTCATAGATCTGACGTTCCAGGTTCCTATGCAGTATTGTTCTTTGCAGCATCGCACTTTCCTTTCACTTCCAGACACATCCACAGCTGAGCTTCCTTCCGGTTTTGGCCCAGCTACTTCACTCTTTCTGGAGCTACTAGTACTCGTGTTCTGCTCTTCCCCAGTAGCATAATGGACACCTTCCGACCTGAGGGTCTCATCTTCCAGTGTCATATCGTTTAGCCTTTTAGTTTTGTAATCCATGAGGTTTTCTTGGCAAGAGTACTGGAGTGGGTTGCCATTTCCTTCTCCAGCGGATCACGTTTAGTCAGAACTCTCTACTATGACCTGTCCATCTTGGGTAACCCTACATGGCATAGCTCACAGCTTCATTGAGCTACTCAAGCCCCTTCGCCACGACAAGGCAGTGATCCATGAAAGGGTTAATTGTGGTTATAAAGGGGTTATTAGCAAAAATATATTTACTTTCAAGATTTCAATCCTGTCATCACTTCTATATAATAGAATTAAAGTAGTGCACTGCTTTCTGCACAGTCAGTATTTTGTGCCATAAATATTTCTAATTTGTTGTCTAAGTCTATAGTTCTTCCTTCCAGGTTGCATCTCTGAAATGATGACACTGCATCTTTTTTTTTTTTTAATCATTCATTGTTGTGATGGGTGGAATTTGACTGCAGAAGTATCAGGGACATCTGTTGGGTAACTTTTTGTGACATTATTAGTGACAAACATAACTTTCTGTCACTCCCCCTGACACACACTCCTCATCTGCCTGCCTATCTGCCCCATTTTGTAAAATAGTTTAAGGATGGTGTTTGACATGATTGAATTAAATTATGCATGGGATGGCTAGGGGTTGTTCTTTTCCCTCTCTCACAATACCAGAACCAGGGGACATCCACTAAAATTGAGTATAGGGAGAGTTAGGAGAGTTAGAATGGATAAAAGGAAATACTTTTTTACCCAGCAGGTAATTAATCTTTGGAACTTCTTGCCACAGAAGGTAGTGATGGCATCTGGCCTAGGTGCCTTTAAAAGGGAATTAGACAGATTTCTGGTGGAAAAGTCCATCATGGCTATAGGCCATGATAGATTGTGAAACCTCCTTACATTAGTAGTAGGCTTCTTCAAAATGCTAGGTGCAAAGGAGTGGCAACAGGATGCAGGCATCTTGTTTTGTGTGCTCCCTGGGGCACCTGGTGGGCCACTGTGAGATACAGGAAGCTGGACTAGATGGGCCTATGGGTTCTTCTTATGTTCTTTTTTAAAGTCCAAAAGATTTTTCTGATGTTTTGTGTGCTTCCTCAGCTACACAATTCCAGCTCAGAAGTCTGCATTCAGTGTAGTGATATTTAATTTAAGAAGTGGCAAGGAGCAGGAACACTAATGCCAGCAGCACTATTCCTTTTTGGAGCCAGTGTGTTCATGAAGAGCCAGTTGCTGTATGCTGTTAAAAGGAGAACAGCAGCATGGTTTACCTACAGCAATTCCTTCCCCGTTGGCGCTGAAATCTGATGCATACTTGATTGGGACAGGACCTTGCTGAACTCAGAGGGACTTCTAAGTAAACCTGTGAAACATTGTGCTGCAGGTGTGAAAAAGAAGTTTATTTTATTCAACAAAGACCCTCTGCCTGCACCTTACCAAACTGCTTGAAAAAGTGACACAGGAAAGTTTGAAATGGAATTATAGCATGCTTTGGCTAAGAAGGGCTCTACATTTCAAAGCTCCACTCAAGGGAATTCTTAGCAATGGGACAGCTAATGGAAAGTGCATTACTACATGCCTAAATTACAAACTCTGACCTGAGAATTGGTGAGTAGATATAAGGCTTCATCTGCCTCTTCCTAGGAACATGGCTCAAAGGTGGTGCACCACCAATTAGTTGCATACTGTTAAGAAAAAAATTGTCTTCAGTTAGAGAAATTGCATAGAGAGACTGGCATGTCGCCACATGTTGTCCATGATTCCAAGCAGAGTTTTCCATGAATTTGGGGACATTTTGCACATGAAGCCCAATAGTACTAAGCTCTGCATCTCTGAAGCCAACCCAAATGAGCATCACACAAAGACACATACACTCCTCATCTGCCTGCCTGCCCCATTTTGTAAAATAGTTTGGTCAGCATTTACATTGGAAACCTCACTGCACTGGAAGAATCCACGACCACTAGGCATTAAAATTAATGGTCTCAAAAGTTATAAAAACTTATTTTAATGGTTAAGCTCATGCAGCAAATTTATGCCATGAGAAGAAAGAAAAAAACCCTGATACTTACATTTAATGTTAGTTTGCCTTACTATCACAGGTTAACAAGAACTTGTCAGTGAGACACATAGCTAAAAACTACAGCATGAATCATTCTGGTCAGATGTATTAACCTCATACAACTCCTGCAATGTCTCTGCCAGCTCTTAGATGTATCTACTGAATCCTGATATGATCTTAACTGCTCCAGCTTTTGCCTACAGTTGCAGTCAAGGAAGCATTTGTAGTCTGTAAATTTCATTTTCTACTTTCATATTCAATTTTAAAAAGATAGTTTAAGACAAATAACGTTCTGTTTGAGTCTAACTAAACATGGGACAGACTCTGTTCAAATAACTTTGCTTTGGGAGTGACAACATTGAGGAAATAGACATCTCTGCCACCAGAGCAACTGTGGAGCTATTTTAGGTGGTAAAGGACATTTGCAACCTACTCACCCACATCCTGTGGTGTAAGTGCCTGTTGTGACAACTTATTAAACACTTTATGGATAAAATCATTTTTATAGCATAAACCAGAGAAATTCTATTTGCTGTTTGGATCAATTTTAGTTGTGTCAGGTGCCTGAAAAATGTGTGAGACCACATAAATGCTCAACATTTGTGCATTATGTTTGGTAAAATCATGCCAGGCAAAACTGGTCTCAATATAATAATGGTCTACCAATCCTCTGGAGCAGATTTTCAGGAGTTGACAGGACCTAGAGGGAGAATTTATGAAAATCACACATCCACCAATTTTATTTTGGCTTTGATAAGTCTATATTGTACCTTATCAAAGCCATATAATTTTTTCAGTTATAAAGATGAAAATCTACATAAAAATACTAGTTTACAAATACAACTAAATTTCTGGCACACTAGAAAATCTGTCTGACCCTAATAGTACTTTTTATGTTGAATTCAAATATGATTAGTTTTCTCTATCACATAAGGATTTTTAGTGATACACAGGTTAAAGCTGAAAAAAATGTATATTTAAATACATTTATAACACTATTCATATAACCTAAAAAGTTACATTTGATTATTTTATTCTATTCATATAACCTAAAACATCCCTCTTAAGTGTCCAACAATAGTCAGCAAGCACTCCTCCTAGAACTCCTCTTTCCCTGGCTGGTTCCTCTCTTCCACCACAGAGATATCTTGGTGAAATAGGTCACCATCTTTTATTTGTCTCTGACAACACCAAGATTCTCAGAGAAGAAATCCAAGTGGGAGGCAAATAAATAAATTTTGAGGGACCTACTACTCCCCACTCTTTGAACAAATCTAAGAGTTCGCTCAGAATGTCATAGTAGTTCTGTGTTTTAAACGAAATCATTTTCTTGAGAATAAAAATTTTTAAAGTCATCCTGGTGTTTACAAGGGCAGAAGATTTAGCTGAGAGGGTTAATGCCTCAATTTGCCCAAAGATAACAGCTGAAGATCTGAAGGTCGTGAGCTCGAGACTACCAGAAGTCTCTGTGAGCAGCAGACCTTGCAAACTGCGGCTGATTAAAAAAGCTGAGTTCCAGCTGCCTCGTGGGAGGAGGAGTGTGCTGAAGTCAGCTGCCTCTCTGGTGGGAGCAGGGAAGCCTCTTATCAGCCAGCAGAAGACAGACGGTGGCTAAGAAAGAAGGCTAAATCCAGAAAGAAAGCTCTGTATGTTGTTCTTGAAAGATAGAACATTTCTGTAAATTGTAAAAACCCTCGGGTTTGTGAATAAAAGTCTGCCTATGTAAACCGCCTTGAGTTACAGTCATTATAGGCATCTAGTGATCTTAAGAAATAAAAGGCGGTATATAAATACATTATTACTACTACTACTACTACTACTACTACTACTATTACAAGAAAAGCATACTGTAGTGCCTTGCTGAAGTAGATTCCAGCCTCTTAAATTTTTGGCCTGCGTTTTGGGCAATCGGACAGCCTGCTGGGGGTAGCAGTGTAGCAAGCAGGGGATAGTCCATCACGCCATAAGAGGTTGCCACATGAGGCCCTGCCGAGATGGCAGTGGCAGTAGAAGCAGCAGCACTGCAGAAGCAACAGAAATTGCCACCTCTTCCTTTTGTTTTGGTGGCTTCAGGATCTGGCTGCTGCACCCTTCCTCCTCCTTTGGAGGCTCAACGAGAGCCTCCAAAGGAGAAGGAATGGGGGAAACCAGATAGCAAAGCTGATGCCCCCCAGGAGAACCCAGAAATTCACGACATCACAACATCTCCATTCTTAGTGTCACTGCATCTAGCGACACTAAGTCAAAGGAGAAGTAAAGGAGAAGATCAAAGGAGAAGTAAAGCTATGTTTTATTTACATGCTTGCTTTGGATCTCCTTGGACCTATATAGCTGGCACAAGTCTAGGGAGAGCCAGTGGGCAGAGTGGAAAGAAGAACAGACTAGAGGATAAGATCCAGCATGTGTGACTGCTGCCAGTACACCCTCTCCTTCCCCTGCTTCCCCCATTCCTCTCCCAACATACTCTGTTACTACTGCTCCCTGTCCAGAGCCCACCCCTACCTACAACACCTGCAGAGCCTCCTGGAGCTATTGCATGTGTGCCACACCTCTTGCCATTTGCAACAGCAGCCTGGTAGTGCACTGAAAAGAAAGTATTTAAATATATAGTGTCCAAAATGAGAGCCTGAAATGTTAACATATTCTTGCTTTATAACTGAACTATCTTTAAATAAGATCAGGATTAAAACGACATACATCGACATTTGAAGGAAATAATATCCTTACTACATGAATAAATTAGAGCTTGGCTTCCCATTTTCAACCCACATTTTGAAGACATAGATGCTTATTTCTCCTTTGGTTGCTTTTTTTCCTAGTATGACTTCTGTGTTTTTAACTATTGCATGATGCAATCATGCTTTTCATAGGAAATGCTTAACTTCTTGAATTTATGCTTTTTACTCAATGGTTAAGGACACAGGAACCCCCATAGAAAAAGAAAGGAAACAATTTTCTGAAATGCTGAAATTACAAACGTGTGTAATTTGTGTAATTTGTTTAAACATGTGTGTAAACTTGTGACAACGATGTGAATACAGGAGAAATGCAAATGATAGAAGGCTATAAATTTGAGACTGCAGTCTTATGTTCACTGATTTGGGATTTACTTCTTATTAAACATGCATAGGATTGCCCTGTCTGTATCTAATTCAAATGATATGGTGTAGAGCATGGTTCTCAAACGTTTTCGTCTCTGAAGCCCTTTACACTCCTAATCGGAATCTCAGGGAGCCCTGATGCATGTGCAGGGTCTGTGAGCCCAATCTTATGCCTGTCTATTCAGGAGTGAGCTTAAGTCAATAAAGCTTACTCTTAGGTGAAGATAGGATTGCAGCCTCAGTGAGTCCCAGAACACTGGCACATGCATGGAGTGGCACGTGCAAGCAGATGGTGGCCACTTATGGTGTGATCATGGAGCCCCTGAAGGGGCCTCAGGAAGCCTTAGGGCTCCTAGGGACATACTTGGAGAAATGCTGGTGTAGAGATTCTGCAACATAATGCTAAATTACAATTCAAATGAAAAACCTTTCATCCCCATCCCTATGCACTGGTCCAGTTTCTCCCCCTTTTTACAATGGCTTCCTAGGCTTTATGTATCATTTGCATCTGTTTGCTTTCAAACGGCTAACAGATTGCTTCTACAGAAGAAAATCTACAAAAAATAAAATTAAGATTCAATTCATTTTTTAAAAGAATTGTTTAAGAAAATAGTAAGGCTAGCTTTTCCATGAGTATTTCAAAATATTGAGTATTTGCGCATTGCACATATTAACATATTTTAGCCCTAAACAACATTTAAAATGCTGATGCATACTACATTTACTTGAGAACAAGGTCAAGACAAATTGATGAGTCCTGCTTTCAAGTGAATACATTTAGGATTCAGGTGTTTGACAAATACTGCTCTAGGTGCAACATTCCGAAGTGATTTCTGCTTGAAATGCTTTCTGCTTCTAAGCTTTATGCATCATTTCCTTTCAGAGACACCAGCATACAGCCCAATCCTTCTGGCAGGCTGTGATGATAGATCTTGCAATCCATCATTACATCCTGCAGGCTGCTGGCATGGCAGAGAGCTAGTTCTAGTGCAAGCTCCCAGGGGATGCTCACGGTGGACTCCAAATTTTCTGCCATGCTGGTCAGTTGCAGGGAATCAGGAGTAGAACAGGGTGGGAAACAGGGTGGGCTAAGGGGCATTTGGAGGCAGGCTGAGGGCAGGAGGGGAAGAATCTGGGTGGCAAAAGGAGCTGCCCATATCCTATTTCACCTGCCCAGTCTCCATGTACCCCCTTGGACCGACTGGATTTCCACCAGCAAAACACCTGGTACTGTGGATCCATGTAGGCCCATTGGGGACTGGCAGAGTAGGTAAGTTAAACATTTCTTTACTTGCCTCTCCACCTCTCCTTGGTCCCCAGCTGGCCTGCAGGATGTTGTGGCTTCACCAGTTCTGCTGCATCTGACAGACCAGCCAAGTATAGGTTTGGTCCCAAAGAATCCTGTGGCGCACACACTTAAAGGCCATACTGTATGTATGGCATCTGTTGAAATAAGCTCTTGCCTATGAACATTCATACTGCAATAGATGAATTTAAGGTGCCACAGTGCTTTTTGACTTCTCTGCTGCAAAAGACGAGCATAGCTAATCCTCTGGAATCAGTACTCAAACAGCTGAAAATACAGCACATGCATTGTAATGTGCAAATGTTGCAAAGCATGTTTTGGGAGGTTAGTGGAAGAGTCCCTCCAGCCTGAACATCTGCCTCCTTATACTTTCTAGGCTCTTTCAACAGTTCTGCAAAGAGTAACTCGCCTTCTGGTCTGTAAGCTGCTCAGCAAACAACACATGTCTCCTCTAAGCGCTGATCAGGCTCCAAAATTAGGCTAGTAGGTTCTGAGCATCAACACGAGTAGCTTGGATGGAGTATCTCATCCTCAGTTTGGACCTCAGTGATTCTTATCCTCAAAGGCTGGCACTTAAATGCTGCCATTTCCAGTTTCTGCCTACTAGCCAGATTTGTATCTTCTCTGTATCCTTGCTATTTTAAATCCTGTATTGCATGATTAGGTGCCTGGAAATTGACAATGTAAAATGCTTTTCCTTTTGAAAAGTGCTTTGAGATTTCCCTTGCTGCTGCCCCTTTACAAGGTCTCTTTTTTGTTGTTCCTGGAACGTGGGCACCAGATAACAGTCTAATGGGGTGATATCAAATAATTAAAATGGGACAGAGAGAAAAAAAGGATGTTCCTGCAGTGTGACACTTGCAGATGCTGATCAACCAACGGCATATTATATCCCCTCCTCACTAAATGGAGCTGCTGAGCTCCAAAGAGACCCTTGGCAGAAGCAGTGCTGCTGAATGGGCAGCCCATGTGGAAACTGGGCTCTCCCATATCTTTAAATTATTATCAAGAGTTGCATATATTCTCTTCTGTCATTTGTAATTCATGAGTTCCTACATGAGAACAAAGTGCTTATTTCTGGCAATCCTCTGCTTAATGACATCACTTCCTTGTTAATGATGTCATTTCTGACCCTAACAGGTGCACGCTATTCAGCCCACTGAATGAAATGAGTTTGACACTCCTGAGCTTGGTGCATTGTACAAAACATGTAGTATTTGCACATGATGGATTAATGGGCAGGGAGGAATACTGCATTTTCCCAGTCACAAAATATCATTATCTGTGCTGAGAATTTGGTTGAAACAGAAGCATGTCTACTTTGAGGAACAATATCTGGAGTCCAAGCAACAACAGATGAAAGCTATAAAATTGCTGCAGATAAAACTGTGAACGAACTGTGAAAGTTACTTGCCCTTGAAGGATAATTTTGGGGCAGGTGAGTCTAGACTATAGGAACAGATGGCCCCTATGCTTTTGGGGGCTTATTTTTAACTTCCTTTGTCTTTTGCAAATCCTGACCCAACCAGTGGCTTAGCATGGGAAGAGTCTGGTGTGTGCTCATGTTGTTCATGCAAATTTATATGAAAGGATTCTAGTATCCTAGTATCTAGTATTAACAAGAGTTTTCCCCAGCATTTCTCTCTGACCCTACTCGCACCTGCTCACCTGCATAGAAGAGCACATTTCTGGAAGGGGACAATTCCTGACTAATCTTGTCCCTTAACCCTTACATAGATAGGATGGGTTTGATTGGTTTCAATAACTATACCTAGACTAAGGGCCAAATCCTAGCCAACTTTCCAACACTGATGCAGTTTTGCCAATGGGCATATTCTGCATCTTGTGGGAGGGGGGCAGTTATGGAGTCCTCATCAATGTAAGGATCATTTGTTCCTTTGACATGGGGCTGCATTGTGGCCGTAACCCACTTTTTGGTGTTATTTGCCTGACCATAAATGCAACTGATTTTGCACCTTAAAAGCCTAATCCAAAGGCTCTCACTGTGGGCGGTACACTGGTACTGCCTGGGCAAATGTCACACATGCAGTGTAGTCATGCACCCGGTTCTCACCGGTTCCCGAGAACCAGTTTCTAAATGAGCTGGCCCCGCCCACGGCAGCTGGCCCGCCAGTGCTGTCATGCAGCTGGAACGGCATTCCGGTTGTTACAATTAGTGGACTCCGCCCACTTAACTCATTGCTGGCTCCTTGTTTTTTTTGCTCCGTTTTTTTTGCTTTGCACTTCGTGTTGGTGTGTGTGTTTTTTGCTTTGCAGTTCGTGGGTTTTTTTTTTTGTGGCTCCGTTTGTTAATTGGACCAGAAAACAGGGCCATTTCCCGCCCATTTGAATTTGAATTTCAATTGCAAGCAGAGGCAAATCTAAGGGAGGGCAAAGCTCTTAAGTTTTGAAAGAAGCCTTACCTTGCAGTGGAATCACTCCTCTCCTGCACCATTTTAGCCAATCCTCACAGGGAAAAGCAACATCTCGGCGTTGCTTACTGGCTACAGCAGCAAGGGAGAGGAGCAGTGGTGACATGGAGGGGAAAGGCACCGGAACGTGCATTCCAGAACCTAACCTTAGGGCTGGCTCCGCCCACTCATCGCTGGCTTTGTTTTTTGTTGTTGTTTGCTCCGTCCCCCAGCCTCTCTGTTAAGTGCTCCTAGAAATGCAGACCTCCCTCTCCCCCTTGCAGGATTGCCCCCCAGCCTCTCCTTTAAGTGCTCCTAGAAATGCAGACCTCCCTCCCTCCTTGCAGGATCGCCCCCAGCCTCGCCTTTAAGTGCTCCTAGAAATGCCTTTCCTTTCAGACTTCCCTTGCAGGATCGTTGTGCATGAAGAGATTTTGTGTGAGCACAGAGCTTAGCATTGCTGCACTTCCTTGTAGCCTGCAATTCACTATATCGATCTTTGTGGAAGTTGATTTTCCCTGTGTTTGGAACTGTGGTGAGTTCTCTAGAAAAGTGTAAAGGGAAGATGTACACGTAGTTGTTGTTCTTTGTGGGTGTCATGAAATTGTGGTCTTATGTGAACCTGGTTAGTTGGGAGAGAACTACTCAAGTGTAAATGGCTCAGGTGAGGGTGATTAGTTCATTGATATAAAGTTAAAAGCCTCAGGGAACAGACCCCTTTGGCTGCTCTCAGGGAAGGTTAGCCTCACTATGTGCTGTGGAAGCTGGTTGTAGTCAGTCAGTAAGGTAAAAATCCTATAGGATTTTTTGTTGTTGTTTTTGTCCTTTGAGTTCCTCTCAGTTAAGTTATAAACAAAGGGGTTGATTATTGTCATTTTAATATTCAGGTTTTATGGTACAGAGCCTCTGTAGTTTATTTATAACTCTTAATATATGTCAATAAAATTGGGTTTTTTACTTCTGTTATTTGGCTTTCTTTTAAGAGGGATTTTTGCCCAGGAGCTCCCTTTGTTGTGTTGAGCCTGGGCTGGTGGCAGCAGCAGCTACACCTGAGGAGGGGAGTTACACCCCCCCCCCAATAGGTTAACTAGATTTCCTCCCACAAGGTTTATTGCTTTTATTGCTGGAATCTTAAATGATGTGGGTACTACTTTAAAGCAACATTATTTGACATAGTGAAGCACGAGATTTCTCCTGTCTCTCTTGAGAAGCAAGAAATTTCTTGTGAATATGAGACATAGTCTGTGACCATTCATAGGTCTACTAAAATGACATGCAGCATCCTGTTGGTCTGGATGGCATAAAATGAAGCTTGAACTGGGGATACTGTGGACTAGTAACTTGCAAAGTGGATCACTATATGATGTAAATCCAAGTAGGAATCATAGTTCAGTATGATGGTTTCTGTGAATTAAGCTGTTGTTAAAGGCTGGTTTTCCCTCCTGCCAACTCTAAAGTTTGCACAGCGTAGATTACCCAGCGCACTTATTTACAGGTGATAATTATTATTAATTGGGCATGATCCAGTGTAATTTAAGTGCTTTTACATTGCATTGATTTTGAGTAGTCAAACATGTGCTTAACTCTCCCTCCAGTTGAAATCCCTAAGACATAAAGACTGATCTAAACTGTTTACTCAGAAGTCAGCCCCATTATTTTCAGTTGGATCTTCCAAAAAGACAGGCTTATACTTGCAGACTTATGCATATATTGCTGAATGGCTTACTCTTTAGAAAGTGTGTTTAGAATTTCAGCCTTGAGAACTATTGGCTGAATTCTGCCCATAATTGTAAAGATTATCCTATTTTCCTGTGTCATTGCATTCCTCCTACCTCCAAATCACTGACAGTATGATGGGTTTAGAAGACCTTGTGTACATTCTGAGAACTCTTTAGAGTATGGTCAGGCACACACAGCCCAAAAGAATTAGATTGGGAAGAGCTGACATCCCCCTTCTCAGGCCTTCTTAACATGCTCTGAGAGTGATCTGGAATAGTTTGGGAATTGTTGGGTCTGCTTGATGACATCACTTCCTGCCATGACATCACTTCCGGTGGGCGGACCCCAACAAGTGCCAATCAAAAGTGAGTTCCTGTTCCTAAATCATTTGAATGACACCACTGCACACATGGCTCTGAAAAGTGCCTCCAAGCCTGCAGTAAGCCAGTTCCCAACCTCAGAGTAAGGCTAACTCGGAGGCTCTCACTTCTGTGCTGGTTAAATAGCAGGTGCAGAAGTGAGCAGACCCATTGCCTACCCTGCATTCTTTCCCTGTGGAGGCTCCCCTGGCTGCCACAGGATGTGGTAGTAGCCACCTGGCTACTGCTGCACTCCCAGGCGGTCAGCAAGTATAGGATTGGGCTGTTAGTGGATTAAAAAGATGACAGCTTTTTCTGCCACATAGTGATGGAGCCAACAGTGCACTCCAATACATATTCGCCTGGAAGTAAATTCCAGTGTATCTAGTAAATGTGTTTAGAATTGCATCCTTGGACTGTAAACAAGTTCAGAGTCCAATCCCAAACCCTTACCGTGGGTGGTACACTCGTACTGCCCAAGCAACTGTCACACGTGGCACTGTAAAGCGCCTCCAACGTTGGCAGTAAGCCGGTGCTGGGGCAGTGTCAAGGCAATGCTGGCCATGTGCACCCCGAAGGGAGCACAGATCACCACTGAGCAGTGAGTTTGCCACTCACCAGCTATGCGGCGTTTTGGGACAGGGCAGGGCACTCCGGGGTAGGAGGGAGGGATGGAGCAGGGGCAGGACTGGAGGCAATTTACTGCTGGTTCACTGCCTTACATGGAGGCCCTTGCTTTAGCCAGCGCAGAAGCGAATAGACCCATCACCCGCCCTGCATCCCTTTTCCCCACGGAGGCTTCCACAGCTGCCTGGCTGCCATGGGATGCAGTGGTATCTGGCTGCCTGGCTATCACTGTCCTCCCAGGCGGTCAACTAGCATAGGATTGGGCTATCATATACTGTAATTGATCAGCTAATCTTGTTTAATACATTTTTTCTCAATGCCAGAAAACAAGTTCATATGAAGAACTTAATGGTGCTCTAACCCTTTTAAGTGTAATGTTTGGCCGCAAAACTAACAAACACTTGATCCTGGAGAGCAGAAGGTTTGAAGCAGTGGTTAGCCTCCCAGAGGCTAATCATTTCTCTTCCTTGCCGCACTTGTCACAGCATCGTTTCCTGACCTGTTTTCTTTTCCAAACAGCCTGCCTGTGTATGCGTGTGTGGATGGCAGGGCTGGGCGCAGTTGACATTAGGAAATGAATGTCACGCTGAGCTACAGCCGCAGTATGCAAAAGCGGCAGCGAGATCCAAGCAACAGGAAGGCTGGGCTTCTGCTTTGACTAGTGAAATACAGGTGCGGTGGAAAAGAAGAAGAGGAGGAGGCAAGTCAGAGTTGATAATCCTAATTGGCTCCGTGGGACGTAAATCGTTACCTGTAGTCCTTATTTACTAGTTCCTAGGCGTTTGCCTGGATTTCAGCGCCGCGCGCATTTTCCTCCCAAGTCAACTCCTCCGCCACGCTCCACTTGGCGAGAGGAACTGTGGCGGAGGCTAGAGTTACCCCAACGAGAGCTGCCACGATCAGCCTTGCGCCGAGCGGCGGCGGAGTCGCTGGGGGTCACGTGAGAGGGGGACTCCCGCTAGCAAGAGCACATTGCTTCGGAGGAAGAGGGAGCGCGCGCGCCCGCGCGCCTGTGCCTGTCCAGTCGCCGGCAGACACTGTGGGCGATATATCAAATAGAAGTAAGGAGGAGGACTGCTTCCTTCCAAGCCTGCCGACCCACCCGCTTCTTCAAGATGTACCACAGTGAACGAGGCTTGAACGCCGGAGATGCTGCGCTTGTAAGGAGCGCTTTCTTTTAGGCGCCGGGGAAAGAGCAGGAGACAGGCGGCCGCTTCTTTACGAGCAAAGGGATATTTATCTCGCTGGCTCACGTCGAACGGCCCCGTTTCCATCCATCCTCGCGTTTGCTTTGCAGGCAGCTGAGGTCGGGGGAAAACTTCCTGGAACTTGGCGGGAGTTTGCAAATGCAAAATAAGAGCGCCCCCCCACCCACCACCCCTTCTTCTTCATCTTTTCCCCTCGCTGGATTTATTTTGCACTCAAATCACCGGGGCAACGTCGTGGCAGTTTCCCTTCCGCAATGGCTGGACTTCGTAAATCGTACCTATACTATTTTCTAAGCGCAGGCGAGGTGTTGGTAACGTGACGCGACTCTGTTAATGCCGTTGAACAAGAACCAAAGCAACACGAGAGAGAGTCTCTCAGCCCGGGAAAATGTGCGAGACTGAATGAGGGATCCCCTCCCCGCCTGCCCAGGAGCTTCTGCTGCCGGTGTTTGCTGACTTTTCAGCGGAGAATTCCTTATTGCGTAACATCCACGAGCTGCACCTTATCGTCCCCATCGCCTTCCTGACTGACACGGGTTGTGCCTTTTGCCGATATTTGGCACGAGGAGGACGCGTTGGGTGCATCCCGTTCCGGGCGCGCGCGCGCGCGCTTCCCCTCCCTTTCCCTCTCTTCCTTTGCCTTCCTGTCGGTTTCGTTTGCTGGTGGTGACTTTCTCTTGCGTTTGGACGGAGAGCAACAGCTTGCTTGCCTGCCCGGGGAGCGCCTTCCCTGCCAGAGCAAAACGTACTGACAAGCCAAGGGTAGCAGCAGGCGCCTTCAGCCTTAGTTTGTGTCTTTCCAAGACTGCCCGGCTTTTTTCCTTTAAAAAAAAATTTCCCCCTATAAATCAAGACAGACGGCTTCTCTCTCCTTCCCCCCCCTCCCCGCGACCGCCGCCAGTCCCCAGCAGTCGCTCGCTTTCCTTGTGTCATTTGTGGATGTTCCTGGACCTCGCTCCCAGGCGAGCCACACTCCAGCGCTGGAGCCGGAACTAGACGCTCGCTTCTTATTATTCCAAAGTTTTAAAATGAAAAGAAGGCGGCTCTGGAGGTGAGACGGGTTGGAGCCTCTGAGAGCAGCGCAAGGCAAGCGGGCGCCGCCAAAGGGGAACTCGCGTGAGAGGAGACCGTCGCGTTCCCGTTTTCTCTCAGCCCGCTCCCGCCTTCACACTCCCTGCGGTGGGGCAGCAAGGTGGCCTCCACGGCTTCCCCTGCCCCCTTCCTGCTTGGCGGGAGCTGTGGGGAGAGCGCGAGGCACCTCCTGCCCCAGGCTCTTTTCTCCCGCCTCCTCCGCCTTCGTCTTCCCTCAGCGCCTGGAGGAGGCTGTTCGCCTCCCACCGCCTCCAGCCAAGCGGGTGCCGGCACCCTTTGCCGCCGCCGCCGCCGCTGCTTGTGCCCCCGCCGTGATGCCATGCCCCGCAGCCACAGCGGAGGAGACGACGAGGGCGGCTCCGCCGGGCTCTGGCTGAAGAGCAGCTCGGCGGGGCGCCACGGCGGCAGCGGTGGCATGAAGGATGTGGAGTCAGGCCGGAGCAGGGTGCTCCTGAACTCGGCGGCCCCCCCCGAGGGGACGGCTTGCTCCTCTTGGGCACCGGCGGCGGGCTTGGCTTGCGGGAGAGCCGGAGAGGCAAGCAAGGAAGAGCCCGGATGAGCCTGCTGGGGAAGCCGCTCTCCTACAGCAGCAACCCGACCTACCGGCGGAACGCCAAGTACAGGAGGCTGCAAAACTATCTCTACAACGTGCTGGAGAGACCCAGAGGCTGGGCGTTCATCTACCACGCGTTCGTGTGAGTACCGAGGGGTGGCTGCCGGGCCGGCACCGGCGGGCGCGCGCTCGCTCGCTCGCTCTCGGGCTGCCAATATTGTTATTATCCTTGTTGTTGTTGTTGTTGTTGTCGTCACGTGGGTGGGGTGAGGTGGGAGGAGCACCCACCTGGCGCGAGAGGGGCCAGCTCACACACACACAGCCCAAGGAATGGATGCGCCGCGGAGTAGGGGGTGGGTGAGAGGTGCGCGAGTTTCCTAGCTCCGGACCTGTGGAATGGTTCAGGTTAGCCACGTGTTGATGCTCTTCTAAGCATCACGTAAGAGAACTGTGATGATGTCCCACCAGAGCAGGACACGACCACTCAGCATCAGGGAGAGTTAGTGACCTTTTAGGCTTAGGGCGTTTTCAGACATGACACTAACAGCAGCTTTGAGCTGTTTGCCCACGAATGCGGGGTAGAAAACTGAAGAGAAAAAGTGAGAGATTAAATAGTGCATGCCTGCCAGTATAAATTTTGCCGCCAAGTTTCCAGTCCTGTGCACCCTGACCTGGAAGGAAGCCCCATGGAGTACCATGGGGTTTACGTTCAGTGAAAATTTATGTGTTTCAGAAATATTCTAACTATATAGATCTCACTCTTTAAAACTGAGAAATACCAGGATTGGCTGCATGTGTCATGTGTGAAAGAACCCTTAGAAGACATTGTCCTTCGAACACCCTTTCATTGTCATAAAAGGATTAGATAGATTTTTTAGGTTTAAGATTTTTAGGTTTTGAATGGAAGCACCTGCAACATGTTTTCCTGGTTAGGAAAGAGCTATGTCAGATTAGTAATTGAATTGTATCTTATTTGTATGATACTGCTTATATTATGTGGTTGTAGCTACAGGACATAAGGGAATGTTATTTGCTATAGCCAGGCACAGTGGCATAAAGATGTAATGTAGGTTTGGTATATTCTAAAATGCTGAATGGTGTAAATGTTCAGGGCTCTTCCCTGTGGAAAAGCATCTTTCTTAAGCATTGCAAGGTGCAATACGTGAGGGTGATCATGAAGATTACTATGGCATGCAGTGCCATATGCTTTCCCCAGTGGAATGAGCAGAACTTTCTCTTTTCAGAATGCAGTAGTGGGGGTGGGGATCTGTGGTGAGGAAGGAAGACCTCCTAGCAATGAATATAGTAAAAGAGCTAGAGCAGAGAAAAGTGTCTTCTACAGAAATTAAATGATTTAAAGATCACCTGTAATGGGATGGTGGAATGACTATAGGAAAGCAAATTGTCATAAGAATTCACAGAGTTGTGGAATGACTGTAGAATCCCTAAGTGCAATGGAAATAGCCATCACAATTTAATAATTTTTATATACCGTTTGTAATTTATGGTGTTTGGGCAAAGAAAGGATTATATGTTCAGCATTTTCTATTTTTACTATTTATAGAATACTCTTAATGTGCAAAGTGCTTGATAGTTCTTATTTCATTCATAATAATAACACCTACATGGTGCATTTCAAGTGCATTCTGGTTTGAAAGCCAGAATGACTAGTATCCCTGTAATTCAGCTCGGGATCCGTGGTTGAAAGAATATTGGCCACCTGGTTGGTTTGTGGCCAGGGTGAGATTTGCACCATGTACTTCTCAGCTAGTCTTAAATATCACAGTGCATAAGCTGCTGCTACATTTAGCCAGCTCTTTCTGTGAAACAGTCCTATGGAGAATTGGAAAGAGTGATTTGCCACTCAATTAGCTTATAAAGGGGATTTGAACTCGGGCTGAAGTCTCATTGGCATCAGTGTTGATGTTTTTGCTGGTAGATGTTTAATTATCTCTTTGAAACCAATGGACTTACATTTGCTTGATTTTGCCTGGATCATAGCAAAATTATTTTCACTATGTGTTACCAGTGGAAAAAATCCTGCTGTAGTTAAACACTTCCAATGCTAACAAGGCATAATGCAACTGTCTTGCAAAAGAAACAGGTAAGGCACCTTTAGGGAGACTTATTAATGTATGTAATGGCTATCATGTCGCATTGTTATATACTCCATTAATTCATTGCACTTGATACCAAATCTCCAAATTTAGTAATGACAAAAATATTAAAATGCACAATCACTGCCTCTGCCCAGCTATGGATGATAAATAAAATATTCACTATAGTAATTACAATCTGTGCATACACACTTCAGTGATCATGCAAATGATTTCCAGAGCCAACCTGGCTCACAAAATGCATGTGGGACTGTGGCCATATAATAGATCTATCTCTGTGTTTGTGGATTGTTCTGCGGTTGCTTCAGGGGTGACTATACAAATGGACAGATTAATACATATAGAACAGTAGTCCCACTGGGCTGCCCATGTGGGGCTGGTCCTGGTTGCTTCCATGTCACATGAGAGAAGATTGATTAACCTGTGGGCTTTTGAGAAAAATGCAGATGTAAAACAGATGCACTAGTCAACCATGAAAACAAGAATATTGTATATCCACAAGTGCTATAAAAGGTTACTTTTATTCTTGGAATTGGTCTGACATGTTTCAAGCTTCTTCCTCTCTTTCTCAAGGGAATCATTCTTTTGCGACTCCTCCAAATGAGTGTATGCTTTTTTTCTTTCTTTTTTCAGTTGCTTTTAATTTCTCTACATCTTGTAGAACAAACATTTGTACTTTTTAATCATGCCTAACCTATCCTAAGAATAAAGTTTGGTACGGAAAAAATAGTGTGTTTGGCAGTGCAAGAGCCTTCTGAAGATCCAACTTAGGTTGTAATACTTACATATACATATACTTAGACCTTTATTGGCATAAATAGATATATCAGTCAATAAGGTAAAGGTTTCCCCACAACCGAATGGTCTAGTTGTGACCGACTGTAGGGTGCAGTGCTCATCTCCGTTTCAAAGCCTGTAGAGCCAGCGTTTTGTCCGAGGACAAGCTTCCGTGGTCATGTGGCCAGCATGACTATACGCCGTAGTGCATGGAACACCGTTACCTTCCCACTGAAGTGGTCCCTATTTATCTACTTGCATTTAGGTGCTTTCAAACTGCTAGGTTGGCAGGAGATATCAGTCAATACAAGTCAATAAAAAACATTTAAAACTTTTTAGGTCTGGACATGAAACTTAAAAAGGTAGCATATACAAACGAAGTATCACTATCAAGGCCGCAAAAACATTTAGTGCTTCAAATTAAAACATTGGTATTGACGTCTGTATTCAAAAGATCTGGTGGCGTTGGATGACTGCTGCAAGATATGATGCGGTACGCTTAAATATAAAATCAGAATCAAAGGCCAATAATAAAGCGGCATTACTCTCACTCCACTCCTTGGTAGCAGGGGGGAGATGGGATAAAAACTTCAATCACAGATCACTATACAAAGGACAGGAATACAAAATATGCAAGACATCCTCCGGCTTTTTATAATTGCAGCTACAGAGGTGATCCCTTCTCTCCACTAGGCAGCCTTTATAGTGGGCAGAAGGTAGGTAGAGAGTAGGCAGAGGGTAGAACGTTACACCTCGCTAGGGTGAAAGCCCGCCAGGGATGTGGGTTGTCAGTAGAATAGAGATACCTGGGTAAACAAACGTACTGTAGTGGGATAGAAAGAGCGTGTGGTGAACAAGGTTTTGTTGCTTCTGCGTGAAGAACCTGCCTATCAAAGTCATAGAGCCTATTCAGCGTTGTTTCTATAGCTTTTGTCAGCAGTAAGGAACCCAATATTTCTGGGGAAAGCCCAAGTGATTGTAGTTTACACTTAGGTTGTAATCTTAAACTAAATTACCGAGGAATAAGTCCAGTCGAACTAATTGGATTTATGCCTCAGTAAATATAGTCAGGATTGTACTGCATGTTCTGTACAGTGGCAGATGTGGGGAGCAAGGAGGGCAAATGCCCCGAGTGCTGGGCAGGGCAGTGGCAATGCCGGCTGCCCCCACCCACCCTGCCACCTGAGTAGGAGCTCCAGGAAGCGACTTCCACCATGGAAGCCACTTCCCTCCGAGTGGGAAGGCCCCTTCATAGCTGTGCCTGCAGGTGCTGTCCCCACCCAGCCCAGCAGCCTCACATGGCTATGAAGGGGTGCCTGTCCCTACTTGGAGTGACCTGGAGCAAGGGACAGGCTACTCTTCATAGTCATGTGAGTCTACTGGGGGGGCAGTGGCATCTGCAGGTAGGGATGCACCCTGGAGATGTGCACCCAGGCGGTGACCCCCCCCCCAAAAAAAATCTCCACTGTCCCTGTATCCTCTTCATATTGCTCCAGGGCACATAGTATGGCCCACCTCATGGCCTCCTCACTTGCCCCCTGATGGCACAGTGGGGTACTACCCCTATCCCAGGGTTTTGGAGTTAGTCTGGCCATGTTGACACTTTAACAGTTGTGGCTCCTTGATCAGTGCCCAAACTGGCTGACTCCTGATCCCATTTCTGTCTGACCTCAGAGGTGCGGTGTCTGTGAGGCGGGGGGCAGGTGTCCAGGTTAGAAAAAGATAGCTGCAAGCCAACAATCTTATATAATCTTCATAAAATCTACCTTTTATGATGAGAAGCACGACTGGGGAGCATCCGTTCCTTTTCTTTCATCCCAGCTGAAGGGTTAATTCGACCATTTTTCATTTTATAGTTTCTTCCAATAGCCATTCTTTGTTATCTATAGAGTAATTTCATTCATTCATTCATTCATTCATTCATTCATTCATTCATTCATTCAT
>JAJKFI010011254.1:0-22034 GCA_029204185.1 Lerista edwardsae
TTAGAAGAGAGGAGAGATCAATCCATGCCTTGTCAGGTTGGGGACTTCCTTGAACTCCCAATCCAGCAAATCAAGCAACCAGAAAAGAGGAGGAACAAGTGCCTCAGTGCTCACCTGAGAATTCATGCAGGAGAAAAACCAAATAAATGCTTTAAGTTTGGGAAAAGCCTCAATCAAGGCAAAAATCTCACTGAATGTGGAACACTCCTTGAAGAAGAGAAACCTTATAAATGCTTTGTGTGTGGAAAGACCTTCACTCGGAGCACAAACCTTACTTCTCATCAAAGAATCCACACAGGAGAGAAACCATATAGTTGTCCAGACTGTGCCAAAAGATTTTCTAGTCAATCTGACCTTATTAAACACAAGAGGATTCACAGAGGGGAGAAACCATATAAGTGCTATGTATGTGGAAAGAGCTTCAGTCAGGGTGGCCACCTGACTTCACATCAAAGAATCCATACAGGGGAGAAACCGTATAAATGTTTGGAGTGTGGGAAGAACTTTAGTAAGAACACAAACCTTACCTTACATCAAAGAATCCACACTGGAGAGAAACCATATAAATGTCTGGAGTGTGGAAAGAGCTTCACCTGGAACTCAAACCTTACCTCACATCAAAGAATTCATACTGGAGAAAAACCTTTTAAATGCTCTGATTGTAATAAGAGCTTTTGTAATCACTCCACCCTTATTAAGCATATGAGAATCCACACAGGGGAGAAACCATATAAATGTTTTGTGTGTGGAAAAAGTTTCAGTCAGAGCTCAAGCCTTACTGCACATAAGAGGATTCACACAGGTGAGAAACCATATAAGTGCTCTGAATGTGGAAAGAGTTACAGTAAGAATACAAATCTTATTTCACATCAGAGAATTCACACAGGAAAGAAACCTTAGAGATAGAATTTTTCACACAGTGGAAAAACTGCACAATAAATGCTCTGTTGATGCTTGAGTGTGGAAAAAAATTTCATTTAAGAATGGAACTCTTCATTTCGAAAAACTAGAGAAATTTGAGACACTAAACTTTGCCCTGGTGCAGGACAGTCTATTGTTGTATTGTAGTTTCTTGCAAGAAAGGCACCATATAAATGCTCAGATTGTAGTGAAACCAGGCATAATTCCGTGTCAGGGAATCCATGAGGATTTACAAGAACCCAGACTGATGTTCCAAATGTTGGAAAAACTTCTATGTTCACAAGTCAATTAAAATTGAGCAGATTTTCTTTTTTTTTTTTTGCAGAGGTTTGCATTTTGTTTGACTATAGTTGCATCATGCTGACTACACATGAAAATAAACTTTTCTTCCATGTTTTTATGTATGATTACATTGTCGCTTGCAGTATGTTTTTGGAACTACAAGAGAAAAGCGTCTATATAAGTGGTTCAGAGATGTCCTTGGAAGAGTTTCCTCCCAGTGTTAATATGTCATACAGGTATTTCATGAAGTAGGAGCTGCTCTGTAACTGCTCGGGTGGAATGGCAAGAAACCCCAGATTGCCCTGAGGTTAGGGCTCCTGGGTTTTCTGGGGCTGAAAAGGGGGCTGAGAGCAATCTTTCTCTTTAGCATCTAAGGGCGCAATCCGAACCAACTTTCCAGCACTGACATAGCTGTGCCAAAGGGGTAAGTGCTGCATCCTGCATTCCGGGGGCAGTCACGGAGGCCTCCTCAAGGCAAGGAAAGGTCTGTTCTCTCGTCTCAAAGTTGCATTGCCCTTACCTGGGTGCTGGAAAGTTGGTTAGGGTTGCACCCTAAAGCATCTTCCTCTAAATCAGGGGCTGGATGTGGGCGAACAAGCTGAAATTAAATCCAGATAAGACAGAGGTGCTCTTGGTCCGGAAATCCACAGCTCGGGTACTGGACTATTGCCCTGCTCTGAATGGGGTCGCACTTCCTCTGAAGGAGCAGGTCCGCAGCTTGGGGGTTCTCCTGGATTCACAGCTACACCTGGAGCCCCAGGTGGCGGCGGTGGCCAGGGGAGCCTTGGCTCAGCTGCGGCTGATTCGCCAGCTGTGGCCGTACCTGAGCTGTGCGGACCTGGCCACAGTGACCCACGCCCTAGTGACATCTAGATTAGATTATTGCAATGCGCTCTACGTGGGGCTGCCTTTGAAGACGGTCCGGAAACTACAACTAGTTCAGAACGCGGCGGCTTGGGTGGTTGCTGGGGCACGTCGGTTTGACTCTGTCGAGCCACTGCTTCGGCGACTGCACTGGCTGCCGGTTCTGTTCCGGGCCCAATTCAAAGTGCTAGTTTTGACTTTTAAAGCCCTTTACGGCTCGGGTCCGGGGTATTTGAGGGACCGCCTCCTTCCATACAATCCAACCCGTACTCTTAGATCATCTGGGGGGGCCCTCCTGACTGTGCCGCCACCAGGAGAAGTGAGAGGGGTGGTGGCCAGGAAGAGGGCCTTCTCGGTGGTGGCCCCCCAACTTTGGAATACCCTCCCCTTAGAATTGAGAACTGCTCCCTCTCTGTTAACATTCCGGCGGGGGCTGAAGACCTTTTTATTTCAAAAAGCTTTTAATTGTTGACAGGTCTGGCGGGCTGGCTGGTTTATTATATTTTATGATCCACTGGTTTTGTTGCTTTTAAATTGTACTGTTGTTGGTTTTAATTGTTTTATTGTATTTTTTATTTATTTTATTTTAAGGATTTTTATCCCGCCTTTCTGCCTAAAAAGGCATTCAAGGCGGCATTACAAAAACAATTAAAAACAGAATAAAACCATAATTTAAAAACAATACTTAAAAACAATATAAAAATACAATATACAACGATTATCCCATGGATCAGGTACAAGAAATAAAAGAATACAAAGACCAGCCAGCCTGTCAGCAACTAAAAGCCTGTTTAAATAAGAAGGTATTGTTTTTTATATTGTTTTTAAAGTGTTTTTAATGTTAGTTTTTATACTTTGTAAAGCCGCCTTGAGCGCCTTTAGGCAAATAAGGCGGGATATAAATCTAATTAATAATAATAATAATTACACAGAAGGCCTGTTGGCTGGATACTGCCCACAGCCAGTGGCATACCTAGAGGTGTCAAGGGGGCAAATACCCCCGGGCTCCGCCTTGTACCACAATCCGCCCACTGCTGGCAGCCCTCTGAATGTTGGAGGGGGCAAGTGCCGCATCAATCAGCGCCTGCCCCCTCCGATACTTGGAGGAACCGGGTGCCGCCTGCAGTGCTGTGAAGCCACTCGGCTTCGAGGTGCTACCAATGCACTTGGCTGAGCTCCTCCGAAACACAGAGGAACCTCATCTCGGGCAAGGTTGCAGCTGCATGAGATTCCTCTGTCCAGTGGAGGAACCAGGCGCCGCATGTAGCACTGCAAAGGTGCTCCGCTGCATGGCACTACAAGTGGTGCTCAGCCAAGCTGATACGCAGAGGAATCCTGCGCCGTTCAGGATTGCAGCAGCTCGAGATTCCTCCTTCCATCGGAGAAACCGGGCGCCACTTGTAGCGCCACAAAGTCACGCAGCTTCGTAGGGCTACAAGCGGTGCTCGGAGTTGCTCAGCCATATTTGCATAGTTTCTCTTCCGTCCTATGCAGCTAATGAGTTCCTAAGTGAGAACAAAACACTTACTTCTGGCTTACTGACATCACTTCCTGCTTAGTGTCACTTTGTGCTTCCAGCCCTTGGCAGGTGCTGCAGAGATGAACTGGGTGCCGAGTGCGCCCATGGCAGGGCGACGAAACCGCGCCCCCAGCACGTCACCCCACCCCTGTGCATTGCCCCACCATGCCTCCCTGTGCCCGGAATAGCTCCATTTTGGAGCAAAATGGACACTGGGGGGGGGGCAAGCAGCACGGGTTAGCGCGCATAAGAACATAAGAAGAGCCCTGCTGGATCAGGCCAAAGGCCCAGCTAGTCCAGCTTTCTGTATCTCACAGCGGCCCCACCAGGTGCCCCAGGGAGGCATGAGACAACAAGATGCTTGCATCCTGTTGCCACTCCCTTGCACCCAGTACTCTGAAGTAGCCTACTACTAATGTAAGGAGGTTACAACCCATCATTGCCTATAGCCCACGATGGACTTTTCTTCCAGAAATCTGTCCAATCCCCTCTTAAAGGCATCTAGACCAGATGCCATCACCACCTCCTGTGGCAAAGAGTTCCACAGATTAACTACCCGCTGGGTAAAACTACCCGCACGGGTTACTCCCGCGCAATGGCGCCCCACCGCTGCCAGCGCCCATGGCTCACGCCACCCTGGGCTACACCCACGCTACGCCTCTGAGATTCTGTGAGTGCTACTCAGGTCCCTCTATGAAATAAATTTGGCACCACCGGTCTAAATAATGACCTGGGGCTTGTGCAACCAGTTTTTTTTGCACAAAATCCCAACACTCTCCAATCTTGCTATTCACTGTGCAACTCCAGTGCTCCTCTTAATTTTTTTTTTAAGAGGGTGGAAGAATCAGGGACATCCCCCCCCACATTTTTATATTGGGCTATTGCTGTGGTAGCATGAAATATAAAACACAACAGGTTTGGATGGCTTGGACAATTTCCTGACCCCCACCCACCTGATAAGTAAAGAATATGAATGCTTAGCATTTGCATACCAGCTTGTCACAAGATGTGTCTTATGTGTAGGAGTGGTATTTTTTTTTTTTTTTGCTGCTGTTGAAAACTGCCTTTGGACATTAACAGCCACCTTTTGGCAGTTAACATACCTGAATAAAAACACAAAACACCACGTTTTGCTGTTTAAGATATTTTTCAGAAATTGAAACAGACTCCTTTTCCAATTAGAAATAATACTGTGGCTGTATCTGCTGACACTATTATCACCTGTATCGCCTACCTAGTACACTTCTAAAGCTATTTAAAATGAATAAAAATGAAATGCTTGGTTTGAGCATGTAGAATAAAAACACACAACACTACAATTTGCTATTTCAATCAAGAAATGTTGGAAAAAATATCACCCAAAAACATTTATGTGTTACCTTGAAGCAGCCCTAACACCAAGGGACAGTAGTATGATCCTTATATTGCAGCTCGAGATCAAAGGCTGAGGAAAACGGAAGCGGGCGATGGAGTGTCACACAATAAAATGGCACTCCTGAAATGCAAACTGGCATTCTTGGACTGCAGCAATTGTACAGCCAGGAAACATCCCTGACAGAAAGCAAAATTAGGACAAAATATGACGTAAAAGCACTGAACTAAAAATAATTAAAAAAAAACCCTTCACTTGAAAATTCAAACTGAGCACTCACAAAAGGAATATAACAAGAGTAAGATCTGCAGTTTCCAAGATGGCTGCTCCCAGCTTTCCCTGACCCACCTGACATTAGATTGCGACCCACCAGGTGGGTCCCGACCCACAGTTTGAATAACACTAGTCTAGGAAGTTTGCTTTAGAATTTGCGTTTTGTTTTGCCTCTAAGTTCACAGGACTGCTTCATAAAATTGACCCAGTCCCATTTTACTCTTGTTATCTTCTAACACCTTTGATGTTCCTCCAGAGGCGTTTCTAGGGTGTGGCAGGGGGTGGCACGAGCCATGGGCGCCATCTCGCGGGGGGCGCTGTACGCATGGCGCCCCCCCAAAATGGCGCCCACAGCCTGCCTGCTCCCGCCCAGGGCCTTAAAGGGCCAGCAGCACAGCGAATAGAACGCGCCGCCGCCGCCGCGTTGTTCTGTTCGCTAATGCCGGCTGGGGCTCCCCAGCCGGCATTAGCAAAGAGAAAGAACGCGCCTCGGGGCTATGTCATGATGTCACGATGTGATGTCATGACGTTGCGTGCCCCTAGGGGCGCGTTTTCATTGGGCGCCATGGGCGCCCTTCAAAGAGATCCGCCCCTGTGTTCCTCCTCTGCTCCATCAAATTCTCCTTGCTCCATGTCTTAGAATTGGAGGGGAAATTGCACCATTATTTCATTCACAATAGTTTTATGGGCCACTGTGACAGAGGATAACCCCTGTCCCTCCAATTTGTCCCTCCAAAGGCAGAGACCAGCAAGGCAAGTGGGAGGGGAAGCTGCTTTTTGCCCCCACCTTGGATAAAGCAAGAGAGGCAAGGAGATGGTTGCTTCTGTGTTTCAGGTTGTGATGCGAGTCCTTGCTGTGGCTCTCAAGTGGGAGACACACAACTGGGGGAATCTGCACTGCCTTTAGTTTTTTCATAGAAGAGCCTGAAACTGAATTCAGAGCATCCTGTGGAGTGATATTGGCGAGGGTGGACAGCAGTTCCGCTTTGCTTGCTGGCCAGTGCGTTGTGCTGGGCCTGGATCCCAGACGGTGCTTCTCACTCACTTTGGGTTGCAGTCAGATGAAGCTGCTCCTTTCCGGAAGGGCAGAACCCAGGAATTTGGAAAGTGGATGGAAAAAGGCCAGTGTGGACTCTTCTTCCGCCCATCTGACAAAAATGAACATGTCTCTTAGTAGCCATTTTCCTGCGGGGTGGGCCTAAGTATAACCATGAAGATGGGCTTGGTAGGCATTATGTGGAACCTTTCCCAAAGTTTGTGCCTTAAGGTTTCTAAGACAACTTAGCGCTCCTAGGGAAACATTACAGCCCCCCTCCCATATATCAAAATGGAGCCTCCAGCTTCCCAGGCAGTCTACCTCTGAATGCCAGTTGCTGGGGAGCTAGAGTGGGAGAGGGAGCTGCCCTCATCTTCTGGGTGGAGGGAAGCTGGAGGGCACAGAGTTCTGACTCAGTGTGGCTCCTTTTGTGTGTTTATGAGCTCCCACACACAGACTTGTTGAGCTTCAGCAAGATTGTGGCATTGTGTCCCTTAGACCATACTGTTGCTGTCGAACCAAAGTGCAGCCATCTTAAGACTTTTGTCTAAAGCCTCTTGTTTAAAGTTGCTGACATATGTAACTTGTTTCTCATTCTTTGCTCTTTGTTCTCACTGAATTGCCCCCGTATAAACTTCCAGTGTTGCTAATTCTCACAATAGATAGGTAACTGGTTCAGGCTAGCAGAGCCTTATCAGAATGGTCATGGCATATTCACAAGGACCAGTTAGCTCTTGTGTCCCAGCCCCTGTTGTAATTTTCCACCAAGCAGGAACTTGGAGGAGAAGAGGGGGGTTATAAAAATGCTTGTAATGTATATATTTTTTTGTCTTTTTCCCTGCCTTTCAAGGGAGACTGACCCGCCTGCGCAGGTCTAATAAACATGATTCTCATACTCTCTCGTTTGGTTGTTTGCCTTTTTAAATGCAATCCCCACGATAGAAACTATTCTAGGCCAATTTTTGGCTACAATACGTTGTAAGTATGAGGGGTTTGCAAGAAAGTGGCAGGCTGTCTGGAGAGATGCCCTAGTGGGGGAGCCCCACTGGATCAGGCCAAGGGCTCATTTGGTACAGCTTCCTGTATCTCACAGTGGCCCACCAGATGTCTCAAGGAGCACACAAGACAACAAGACGCCTGCCCCTCCTTTGTATCTGGCATTCTGAGGTTGCCTCCTTCTAAAACCAGGATCTTGCACATACCCCTCTTGGCTTATATAATGTAACGAAATTTCCTCCATAAATTCCTTTTCTAGATTCTGGGTATACCCCCATCTCCTGTGGCATGGAGTTTCACAGGTAAGTTACACCTTGGGGAAGACTTGAAAGGCTGCTGAAACAACCCTCTCCTGGCTTTGTTTCCAAAGATCAGGATCAGGATCAGGTGATCCTGAGCAGATCCTGAGAGAAATCCCTTTCACTTCTTCCTGGCCACCTTCTGGTGCTTATTTCCTCTTGTTTCTTTTGTGATTTCTGAGACAGGAGCTCAACTTGCCAATCTGGACCATCCCCTGTTTCTTTCTAGAACTTTCTGCAGCCTCCTGCTATTGTTGAGAGGTGTCCCATGGAGAAGCAAAACCCCACAGGCCAGCCGCTACAGAACAGACCAGCTGGAACAGGAGAAGCATCTCATGTCCCACAGCCCAGCGCATCTCCTCCATGGACAGAAGAGGGGGAAGGGGACCTCTCTGCAGGACGGGCTCCGAGATGGGAAGACCAGTGGCTGCAGTTCCTGGAGAGAGTGAAGTCCCAGGGGATGCTGGAGGAGGAGGCTCTCTGGGACGAGGCGAAGGTCTTGCTGGCCTCCTTGGAGCCGGAGACTGAGGTCTACTGGAGGCCCTGGGACAGGGGGGCTGAGAGGCGGGAGGTGGAGCAGACCCTGGCTGTCCTGCCGCTGGAGATGCGGAGCTGGCTCAGGGAACGCGGCCTGCAGACCTGCCCCCAGGCAGTGGTCCTGGCTGAGGCCGTTCGGTGGAGGCAGCAGGAGTCCCGGAGACGGGGAAATCAGGTGAGCCGTTTCCCTTCTTGGTTGGCAGGTGTCGCAGTGCTTGTTGCCTCTGCCTACCTGCTAGCAGTGGGGTTGGACTAGATGACACAAGAACATAAAAAGCCTTGCTGGATCAGGCCCAAGGTCCACCTAGTCCAACTTCTGTATCTCACAGTGGCCCACCAGGTGCCTCAGGAAGCCCGCAAGACAACCCCCTGCATCTGGCATTCTAAAGTAGCCTATTACTCCTGCACCACCCCCAAGGAAGACACTAGAATGGGGTTGGGGTTTAACTTTATTAAACAGAAATGTAAATCATGTAATCTATAACACCCATCCTTCCCTCACCAGTCTGGGGTAGGCAAAAAAAAACCTGCTAGCCATGGCTAATTTGGAGGACAGAAACAAATTCCTACCTGGCCCATGAGTGATCAGCGAATCTCAGACTGGACATACCGATCATAGCTCGAAACCAGTAAATTTTCTTTTGTTCCAAGTCTCCTAAGACTCGGCTTTAGAGGATATCTTCTGGTTCTGGTATTGTGTAAGACAGAAAAGAGATTACCTCTATCTACTCTATCCCTCCCATGCATAATTTTGTATGTCTCATCGTGCCCCCCCTCAGGCGCCTTTTTTCTAGACTGAAGAGCCCCAAACGCTGCAGTCTTTCTTCATAAGGAAGGTGCCCCAGCCCCATAATCATTTTCGTCGCTCTCTTCTGCACCTTTTCCATCTCCACTATGTCCTTTTTGAGTGTACACAATACTCTAGGTGTGGCCTTACCCTTGCCTTGTACAATGACAATACAATATTGGCTGTTTTATTCTCATAATAACATAAGAGCCCCAATGGGTCAGGCCAAAGGCCCATCTAGTCCAGCCTCCTGCATCTTGCAGGGGCCCACCAGATGCCTCAGGGAACACAAGACAACTAGATATGTGCATCTCGTTGCCACTCCTCTGCATCTGGCACTCTGAGGTAGCCTAACTCTAAAGTAAGAAGGTTGCACTAACCATCATGGCCTGTAGCCTGGAATGGACTTTTCCTCCAGAAATCTGTCCAGTCCCCTTTTAAAGGCATCTAGGCCAGATGCCATCACCATCTCCTGTGGCAAGGAGTTCCACAGATTAATTACCTAATGGGTAAATTATTATTTTAATAAAGGATTATTTTATTCTTTTTGAAGCAGGTTCAAGCTATGTTGGACACTTTAAACAGTCAGAAATATAAAATTTTTACCTTAGGAATTAATGGGAGTAACTGATTTCGTGATAGAGATTTTATGTGGCAATTGTTCATCTTGATATTGGATTTTTTTGCTTGCTAATAAACTTGTGTATTTTTTCTCAGTGTACCCTCTTTATTAAGTTATCTAAGAAACCTCGGGGCTACGTAACTTAGAACAACTTCATGTCACCTGTAGTTTGTCCCTATAACATGCAGAAGTCCACCCCTACTTCAAGAGTTTATGTAAAATTGAGAGTGACTCCTTTGAAAATGGTGTTCATTCTCACACTGCAAAGGTTTCTGCACTTGAAAGTCCCTGGTTTTGAAGCTTTATGTTTCTCATAAAGTACTTTTATACCCAGCGAGTAGTTAATCTGTGGAACTCTTTGCCACAGGAGGTGGTGATGGTATCTGGTCTGGATGCTTTTAAGAGGCGATTGGACGGATTTCAGGAAGAAAGGTCCATCGTGGGCTATAGGCAATGATGGATTGTGCAACCTCCTTACATTGGTGGTGGGCTACTTCACAGTATCGGGTGCAAGGGAGTGGCAACAGGATGCAAGCATCTTGTGGTCTCATGCCTCCCTGGGGCACCTGGTGGGGCCGCTGTGAGATACAGAAAGCTGGACTAGCTGGGCCTTTGGCCTGATCCAGCAGGGCTCTTCTTAGGTTCTCATGTTACCTGTTCAGAAACACTCACCTGATTGGCTACTGTGAGAGAGTTGCGGTTATGCTGCATCTTATACCCCCTGGGGGGCAGTAGCATAGCCACAGGTGGGGGTCAGTGGGATCAGTACTGTTAGGAATGTCAGGAATGTTCAATATTGTTAGGAATGTTGATCAGTAACTGAATGGAACCATGAGCAGTGCCCTTTAACCCCAGCTTGGCTAGCCGGTCCAGAAGAATACTATGGTCAATTGTATCAAAGGCTGCTGAGAGACCCAGCAGGACCAGTCGGGATGCATTTCCCTTATCTAATCCATGGGGAAGGTCTATCCGACATCCCATGCATGGTTTTGTACATCCCAGTCGTGTTGAGGGTCAGGAGGCTTGTAGTGGAGAAAGGAGACTTAAATCCCAAAGCCTCCTGCTCCGTCCCCTCCCCCAATACAGCACATATCTTTTCTGCAGAAGTACATCAGCAAGTGGGGGGGGGGCAAAGAGGCTAGGAGTGGGCCAAAAGGATCTGTTTTCCTTCCTGTAATACTGGTGAGCCACTTCAATAAATAGGCCCCATGTGTCTTGTGTGTCCTTTCAGAGGATTCCTTTTTTAGCCTCTCACTTTGATTATCCAACACAACGGCCATTTCCCCCCATAAATTACCACCATAAATTTCAAATCCTCCAGTCTTCTGCCCAAAGTCCCCTGTCCCAGCCTTCAAGGGGGGCTTTTACCAGTCACGAAAGAGGGACCCATTTGGCATTTTCCAGGGGTGTCCGACATCCTCCCTCTGGAGGCCGATGCAACGGTATTCATGGAGTTCGGAGCGCATTACATAGTCCTTTAACAAAAAGAGAGAATTCAGGTGTCCGTTTTGTGTGCTGTTTATTGTGTGGCAAAGCTTGGACCTTGCAAAATGTGTTCTTCTATCACAGGAGTGGCCAAACCCCTGAGAGAAGTGTGGCTCTTTGACATATAGTATCCTGCTCTCGGAAATGGGTTGGCTAAGCTCCTTTTCACATCACAATCAAGATAAAAGGCAAACAAATTTTCTTCAAGCTTTCTAATTCTTTACCAGGTATAAACTGAGAAACCACTGCCTCAAAACAGAAATTCAGTGTTCAGGGTGAGCAAATATATTTATATTAAGAATTTAAATGCTTCTTAAACATCTGAAGTTTCTTGTGTGTGGCTATTGTGAGATTCTTGCAAGATTTGGTGTCATCTCTGCCTGGCAAGCTGGGAGAAAGCGGCCCAGTGCCCCTGTGTGGGAGCGTTTGGGAACCAGGGCAAGAAAGTTCAATCCACAGTGAGAGTCGCCACCAGTTTTTGGAAGAAGACGCCTAGAGGAGCTTGGAAGGCTTGGGGCCATCAGCCACACCCAGCGGTCTCGGGGTCCAGCCAAGAGGTGACAGGGCAGGAGTGAATGGTGGCCATAAGGCTCAATTTGAAAAGGATCCTTGTGCACGTGGATGCCATTTATTGGTTTTATTTGGATGAATTAAAATAAATTCATCCCGCTGGGGGGAGGAGGGCAGAATCCTGCTCCTGGAGGAGTGCCACTATGGCCCTCACCACTTCACTGGGGGCTCCAGCCAGCTCGCACAGGGGGCTGGAATTCACTCCCCCCGGCAAAGGAACTGCCCCTCTGTGGGCTCTCTGTGGCCTCTGCCAGGGCTGCTGTGGCTCTCCAGAGATGCGCAGTGAGCTCCAATGGCCGTCTTTGCCAGAAGGGCATCCGACCAGGGGATCCTGGGCAGCCGGCCACACAAGGGGTCAGGTTAGCGCCCCCTGCCAGAGGCCACAACGCCATGGCAACCAGGTGCTCAGAGGTATCCCCCGCCCCCAGGGTGGTGGGTCAACGAGTTTCCCCTTGATTCAGGGAAGCACTTGGAAAGGGGGGAGGTGGCAGATCCACCCTCAGAGCATCCCAGGCTCTGCTTCTGACTGCAGGCACCAGAAGACCTGAAGGGGAAGGTGCCTCCTCCAGCGCAGGCCAACCGGGGCTGCTTCTTCCCACGTTCAGCCCGTGACCCGGAGGAGAACTGCTCAGCTTCTTGACTGCGCCCAATGGCACAAGCCCTCGCCTGCTTCCTCGGAAGTAGGTCCAATCAATCAATCGAACAGTCTTTACATACCGCTTTTCCACACACAGTTCCCAAAGCGGTTTGCTGGCAAAAAAGAAAGCTGAAGTTGGGGACCCCCAGAGTGGAAGCGATCTGGGGGGGGGGTGGCGACCCAAGTCCAGTCCTGCCAGCAAACGCTTGTCAACAAATCCTTTCCAAAGCGGTTTACCGGCAAAACCTAACGCGAAAAGGCTCCGTCTCCCCAAAGGGGCTCCCCATCGAAAAAAGGCCAGTGGTCTTTCGTGTGTGACTCCCTTGGAAGCGCGTTTCCACCTGGCCGCTGCTTCTGTCGCCCCCCCCCCCCCCGCTGCTCCGTCACGCCCCCGAGTTTGTCTCCGCGTCCCCTTCGGGTCGCTGCTCCCGGATTCCCCGCAAAGCAATCCCAGCCTCCTGCATTCGCAGCCGGGAGCCTGGGAGAAGCCGGTGCCCGGGGCATGATCGGGGCTGCACTGGGGAGGGGGACGCCCGGCCGGGGGAGACGCGCCTCCGCTGTCAGCCTGGGCGTCGCACGTGTGAGACGGAGAAACTCGGCCAAGAGTCAGGCTGGCTCTCGGCTGGGTGTCGGCTCCTTCCTCTTGGCTGGTCGGCACTGCGCGGGTTAAAGGGAGCGACTCCGGATTGCTAGAGTGACGAAGGGGGAGGGCTGGAGTGGGGAAGTTCCCTCCTGGGCCGCCCCCTTCCTCTCTCCCTCCAGCCCAGTTTGTGGAGTCAGCAGCCGCTGTGGTGAGCCCGCAGCCCGTTGGGGGAAGGGGCGTCCTGGGGGTGCGGTGGGTGGGGAGGGATCGAGGGGAGCTCGGTGGGGAGCGGAGGGCAGGGAGCTGAGAAGCGGGTGGGGCAACCCCGTCCCCCCGCGTCCTGCTCCGCTTCTCTAGCCTTGGAGCGAGGGAGTCCCTGAAACCAATCCGACTCCACAGCGGCGGCGCTTCTGCCCCGCCTCTCCTCGGACCGGTCTGGGGGATTTGGGGCTGGAGGTTGCCGCGTGGGAGGCGCCTGCGAGCAGAGGTAAGGGGTTTCTACAGGGAGGGCAGAGCTCTAAGTGTTGCAAGGAGCCTTACCCTGTCATGTAAACCCCTCCTCTCCCTTGCTGCTGTAGCCAGTAAGCAACGCCAAGATGTTGCTGTTCCCTGTGAGGATTGGCTAGAACGGTGCAGGAGAGGAGTGATTTCCACTGCAAGGTAAGGCTTCTTGCAAAACTTAGAGCTTTGCCATTCCTGTAGAAACACCACTGCCTTCGAGCAGCCATCCGGAGGGTGGGCATGCAAAGTGGGGGGCCGGGTTGGAGGCTCTGGCTGCCCCTCTCCCCGGATTCAGAGCCCGGCTGCTTAAAGATTATACTAGTCGCCACCAGGCTCTAGTATAATCAGCCCCATGCGCTGGGCTGAGCGGGAGAGCTGGCCGCCCCCCCTACCCTACCCTCCCGGCTGGGTTGGAAAGTGGCGGCTCCCAGGAAAGAGAAAAACAATGATCTGGGGGCCAAGGGAGCATTTTTGAAAACGCGGCTAAATGAACACATTGATTGGAACTGCATCGATTTGTGCCAACGTTTCAGGGTTGGTTTCAAATCCAAGACGGTTTCTGACCGGCTTGGAGCCTCCCGTTTCCAGCCTGCCTGGAGGTCGCCTTCTCTTCCTGCTCCAAGCTCGCTGCTGGAAATTTTGGGCTGCAGTCAAGACTCCTTCCTTATGAGGAAAGGCTGCAGCGTTGGGGGCTCTTCGGTCTAGAAAAAAAAGGTGCGGGGGGGGGGGGAGAGCTCAGCTGGTGATGAGGGCAGTCTGGAGGAGGCTGGCCAGCCGGTGAATCCAAGCAAAGCTGCTGGAAGAGAGGAGGCCCAGTGGGTGAATGAACCCCCTCCCTCTTGCCTGTCCCTGAGGCCGCTTAAAGATTACACTAGTCAGCCTAGTGTGGGCATCAGGGCCCTCGGGGAGGCCCAGCATGAACAGGCCTCAGGTGGGCCACTGTGAGGTGTAGGAAACTGGACCAGGTGGACCAGATGGACCAGATGATCCAGCAGGGCTCTTCTTAGCTGATCGGAGGGGGCCAGGAGAGGCTGATGCAAAAACCAGCAGGAGGTACTGGAGGCAGCAGACAGCAGCCGTCTAGCCTGCAACGTTGATACGGCGGGGGCTTTTCACCTTTTTTCATTTCTCTGATGTCTGCAATATTGTTGTTTGTCTTTTTAATTCTCGTAAATTTCTTTGCTCCTACAGAAGCAGGCGGGGTCAAACATCATCAGGAGGAGAGCAGGACTTTGCAGCTGAAAAGCCTCCGTGCCTGATCCAGGAGGACCGGCTGAGAGTTGAGGCTCCCAGAAGGAACTGCGGAGGTTGGAGCAGGGGGAGCATCTCGGCCACGAAGCGGGGAAGGTCCAGCCCCAGAGGGACGTCCCTGCACGGCCTGCCTTGAGGCATCTGCGTCTTGCCAGGTGTGTGGCTCAGTGAGGAGCGGGGGCTCTTTCCGCTGAGAGGCAGAGAGGACTGGGCAGCTCCCCTCCATACGCCCCCCTCCACCCCCTGCATCTCCCAGTCAGGGATTTCCCCCACATCGGCTCCCCTGGTCCAAGTCACAGGAACTGGCCTGGAATCAGTGCAGGGAACGTTCCCTCCGAGGGCCTCCTGGGCTCCAGGCAGGAAAGGCTGGTGGACCCCTGAGCCGAGGCAGGAAAGGCAGCAGGAAGGGCAGGTTTGAGGTGGGCCTGGAAAGGCTCTGGAGAAGCAGGTTTTTCCAGGAGTCTTCAAGGGCAGGAGGGAGGTGCCTGGGCCAGCAGAGAGGGGAGGGAAGAGGGGTAAAGTTCAGAAGGAAGGAGCGCAGGGCAGGGAGTCATGATGTGTGGGGCTCACCCCATGGAGCTTGGCCTGCATGATGCTCTTTGGGAATGAAATGGCTGGATACAAACGTCTAGCGAAAGAATAGCCATTATGAAAAGTACAAAAACCGGACTGCGTTCTGGGGGGGGGGGGGGTAAGCTCAGTATTTCAGGAGTCTGAGCCCCCATCAGAACCAAAGATCCCAGACAAGTCTTGAGCCGCAAATTACTCTGAAGGTGGGGGACGGGAGGGACAGGATGTTATATTATTATTAATTTAATTTATATCCTGCCTTTTTGCCCAATGGGCACCCAAGGCGGCTTACAATATAAAATACAATAAAATTACAATGTATAACAATAAAAACAATAATTGAAAACAATATTAAAATGATTTAAACATTTAAAACATTTAAAAACAAGCCCCATGGATCCTCAAAGAGAGTCTAAAAACCAGCCAGCCTGTCACCAAGTAAAAGCTTGTTGGAATAAAAAGGTCTTCAGCCCCAAACGAAATATTGCCAGCAAGGGAGCAGTTCTTAGTTCTGAGGGGAGGGTATTCCAAAGTCGGGGGTCCACCACCAAGAAGGCCCTATTCGTGGCCTCCATCCCTCTCCCCTCTCCTGGTGGCGGCACAGTCAAAAGGGCACCCCCAGATGATCTCAGAGTACGGGTAGGATTATATGGAAGGAGGCGGTCCCTCAAATACCCCAGGCCCGAGCCATAAAGGGCTTTAAAGGTCAAAACTAGCACTTTGAATCGGACCTGGCAAGGAACCGGCAGCCAATGTAGTCGCCGAAGCAACGGCTCGACAGAGTTAAACCAACAGACTCAACCACACAAGCAGCCGCGTTCTGTACTAGTTACCGAGCTGTGGATTTCCGGACCAGAAGGGCCTCTGTCTTCTCTGGATTTAATTTCAGCTTGTTTGCCCACATCCAGCCCCCAACTGCCTCCAGACAACGATGCAGGACCTCAACCGCCTCTTCAGAATCAGGGCAAGAGGAGAGATAGAGTTGGGTGTCATCAGCATATTGATGGCACCCCACCCCAAACCCCCGGATGACCTCTCTCAGCGGCTTCATGTAGATGTTAAATAGCATGGGGGATAAGATAGACCCTTGCGGCACCCCAAACGTAAGAGGATGGGATGCCGAACAAGCATCCCTCAACACCACCTTCTGGGATCTGACAGCCAGGAAGGAGCGGAACCACTGCAGAACAGCGCCTCCAAGCCCCAACCCGCCCCGCCAACCCAGAAGGGCACTATGCCTGATGGTGTTGAAAGCCGCCGAGAGGTCCAGCAGGACTAACAGAGATGCACTCCCCCTGCTCGTTCTTCGGCGTAGGTTGCCAAGGCGACCAAGGCAGTCTCCGTCCTGAACCTGGCCTGAAGCTGGATTGCAATGGGTCCAGATAATCTGTTTCCTCCAGTACCCTCTGAAGCTGAGATGCCACTACCTGCTCAATCACCTTTCCCAGAAATGGGATATTTGAGACTGGCCAAAAGTTGTTTAGATTAGTGGGATTAGTGGGATTTCTTCAGGAGGTGGCGGACTATCGCCTGCTTCAAAGCAGGGGGGAGCACCCCCTCCCTCAGAGATGAATTCACCACCCTACCATCCCTCACCCCATCCCTCACCCTCCCCGTCCACTCGGCCAGCCCTTCCCGGGCAGCTCTAATTAGCCATGCTGGGCAAGGGTGGAGCGGGCAAGCAGCAGGTCTCACACTCCAAAGAATCCTGTCCACATCCTCAGGTTCTACTAGCTGGAAAGACTCCCAAATGGCAGGATAGACAGGTTCCCTGGGGACATCACTAGATATCAACCTTCTCTGCAAAGTATTTTGCAAACTCGTCACAGCGAGCCTCCGTGTGCTCCTCCCCTCCATTGGGGGGGCCAGATGTAAGAGGCCACGGACCACACGAAAGAGCTCAGCTGGACAGTTCTCTGCAGATGCGATGGTGGCAGAGAAGTGAGCCCTTTTAGCTGTCACCACCGCCCTAGAATAAGATCGTCACTGGGCTCTGGCTCGTGTACGGTCAGACTCAGCGTAAGTCTTTCGCTGCTGGCGCTCTGGCCGTCTGCCCTGCCGCTTCATCGTTCGCAGCTCTTGCTGGGCGACTGGGCAGGGGACGCTCGGGAGCGATCTCATCCAGGGCCCTGGTCATCTCCCTATTCCAGAGATCAACCAGGGCTCTGGGGGGGTCTCCAGCTCTGGCAACAGGAAAATCCCCCTCAGGAATCCATTTGGGTCCATCAGCCTCCGAGGGCGGATCATACAATGCAATCCCCCGCCATTGCAGAGGTGAGAGGCTGCCACAAGCCCAAATCCCACCAGAAATTGATCTGTCCATGACAAAGGAGTGATCTTAATCTCCTCCATCATCAGCCTGCCCAGCAGTGAACACCAGGGCCCGTGTGTGTCCCGCATCATGTGTTGGGGCAGCTATTCTTTGAGGCAGACCCAGGGTTGCCATGGAGGCCCTGAAATCCTGAGCCGCAGCTGTACCCGGGGCCTCGGCATGGACATTAAAGTCCCCCAGCACCAGTAGGCGGGGGGGACTCCAATACCACGATCGAGATCAGCCCCGTCAGGTCAGACAGGCAGAATCCCTCTTCTGTGTCTCCCAACACAACACGAAGGCACCCAACCCCGGTGGACAGGGGAACTGGTGAAAGGGAGGGTATCCCGGGAGACTGTCGCAACCCCGCCTCCCCGCCCCCGTAGTCGTGGCTGCTGCAATACCCGGAAACCTGGCAGACAAAGCTGGGAAAGACGGACCCCTCCCAGCTCACCCAGCCAGGTCTCCGTGACACATACCAGGTCGGCCCCCTCCTCCAGGACTAAATCCTGGATTAGGCAGGTCTGATGGTTGACTGACCTGGCATTGAAAAGCAGCCGTTTCAGACCCAGGGGACTGTTGCCAGGAGTGGCGAGGGTCAGAGGGGTGAGAGGAGGGCCAGGAAGAGGGACAGTCTGTCTACGACTGACCCTCCCTCTCCTGTAATGGCCAGTCCAACGCCATCCCTTCCGTTGCCCATAACTCTGCTGATGGTGGCCTCCCTCCCTCCCCTCCCTGGAGCTCCCTCGAGGCGTCAAGCACGTAGTTCCGGCGGGGTCGACCTTAAGCCAATAACAGTACAAAACAGTCTGAAAACACACACTCGCACGCACACTCACACCTTCCCACCAACACAGCAACCCTCCCCCCGAGGCTTGGGTCACTGCGGCCTCTGCCCCTCCCTCACTGAGGCAGAGGTCCTCCTGACCCCCCTCTCACCGAGGCAGGGGTCTCTTTCAAGCTCCCTGGCCTGGTCTCTCGCAGCCACACCCACCCACACACCCATTCAAAGGCTGCTATTGGCCTTGTTGACAGGCTTCTTGGTCTCTAAAAGACGTAAAACACAGAGGCGTGACTGGCAATTGAAGATCCGCTGGGCATGGAGCAGGGCGGAGGGCAGCAGCAGGTGGTCCGGGCTCCGATTCACAGGTGAAGAGCCACAGGCAGAGAGGCCTTTGGCTCTTGCCCTTTGGCTCGCAGTTCTGGCAAGGCCAGAGACCTTCAGCTGTTTCAGCTGACCTTCAGCAGAGCAAGTGAAGCTGTGTCAGGAAGCTGCCGACGGCACAGGTGATGTATCCCTCAGGAGCCCCTCCCCCATGCCCTTCAGGGCTCCCTCTGGGTCTGAGCTCACAACCTCACCAGATCAAATCACCAGAAAAGAAATCACCGGAATATAGCCAAATCACCAGCAAAGAACAACACATCAATCACTATAATTCAATCACTAGAATTTATATACCGCTTTTCAACATAAAGTTCACAAAGCGGTTTACAGGCAAATAACAACATTTAAGTTAAATGGCTCCCTGTCCCAAAAGGGCTCACAATCTAACACATCTGCCTTATGGAACAGAAACCGGGGGAAGCCTTGACATTTTGTGCTCAGGAATGTCTCGCCTGTTCTTGCTTCCTTCTCAGAGGAGTTTTCCAAAGCTGCCGCCTTGTCCCGGATGGAAGGAGGGGAGTGTGTGTCTTCCCAGGGTCACCGGGAAGAAGAAAACTTGGAAGGTAACAATTGTTCATCACACAGCAGAGGCTTGGGGGGGGGGCTGGGTGGGACCAGAAGGGTGCTGGGGTGAGTGGCGACGCTTTGCCCCAATAGAGACTCAGTCAGCAAAGGGCCTCCCTGCCGTTCTGATCCCTTCCCTGGCAAAGCCACAGCAGCCCCTTGGCTGAGCTCTAGACCGCAACTGCCTGTGTAAGAACATAAGAAGAGCCCTGCTGGATCAGGCCAAAGGCCCGTCTAGTCCAGCTTCCTGTATCTCACAGCGGCCCACCAGGTGCCCCAGGGAGGCACGAGACACAAGATGCTTGCATCTTGTTGCTACTCCCTTGCACCCAGTACTCTGAAGTAGCCTACTACGAATTTAAGGAGGTTGCACAATCCATCATGGCCTATAGCCCACGATGGACTTTTCTTCCAGAAATCCGTCCAAACCCCTCTTAAAGGTATCTAGACCAGATGCCATCACCAGATGCCAGAGCTGGTGCTTTGGCCCGCCATGTTCCGGAATTTCACTGGAGTGTAGTATCTCCGTTCTATTAAAAGTTATGGCCAAAAAACTGAAAACCCAAAATAAAACTATGAATGTAAAAATCACAATTTTTTCAAAATTGCGGTTTAATGGAATGACACCATCTTGTGATATACCGTTGGATGCAAACATTCACGAGGAATTCAATGAAATAAACTGGAGTGTCATATTTTTATTTTATCAAAAGTTATGGTCAAAACTTGTCAGTTGTCGTTTCCATGTATCAGAGCTAATACTAGAACTCTTAAGGAATTGTGTGTGTGTCATCAAATTGGCCATGGGTTTTTTGCTGGTTACTGATTTGTTGGCTGACCTGTACTATAGTTAAATAAAAAATAAAGGAAGTTGATGGGAGTGACACCAGTCTTGGGGATAACACTGCATTGAGGTTGCGCATGTGGCATTCTAGTGTATTCTATATAGTTTGGGAGGAGGGGGTGATGCACATCATGCTGATGGCCCTGCATATTGCGCACAGTTCTGGTCACCACATCTCCAAAAGCACACAGTGGCGCTGGAAAAGGTACAGAGGAGAGCAACCCAAACGGTTACTGGGCTGGGGCACCTCCCTGCAGCATTGGGGGCTCTTCACTCTAGAAAAGGGCGTGTGAAGAGGGGGCATGATTGAGATGTACAAAATTATGCAGGGGGTGGGTAGAGTGAGAGCGGATAAGACGAAATACTTTTTTATCCAGAGGGTAATTAATCTGTGGAACTCCTTGCCACATATTCACTTCAAAAGTTTACCTCAGAATGCCAGGGGCCAGGGAGTGGCCACAGAACGCAGGGATCTTGTGGTCTTGTGTGCTCCCTGAGGCACCTGGTGGGCCGTTGTGAGCCTGTGGAAATCCCCCACTGAGCTCTGCAGTTCAGCTGACCTCAATCCCGCCTTCATGCCATTGAAGAATGAATGAAACTGCTCACAGAAAACCCCCACTGTACAAAATAACATTTTGACCTTGATTAGAAGGTGAGGTGACACGAAAGCTCCGGTGAGGCCTGAGGGAATCCAGAGGGAGGCCCTCCTCTTGTGATTCTCCGGAGGAAGGTTCTCCACCAGGGTTCACACGGCTGCCTCCATCCCAGGACCAGGTCCGGATGCAACAGGCCAAGTGAGAGCCACAATTGTGCTCCTTCCCCACAAGAGGCAATTGAGAATCAGTAGCTGAGCAGGGCTGCGATTCTGCGCGCCCTTTCCTGGGAGTCGGTGCTGCTGAATCCATGGGAGTCTCCTTCTGAGCATAGATGTCCAGGAATGCACTTTAGAGGCCCCATCACTGTCCTGCCCTGATAATCCGGCTTCTCTCTCTGTTCCAGGAAGCAGCAGCCAAGGCCATGAGGATGAAGACAGGCCAGGGAGGCAGGAGGGCAGCCCAGCACCGGTCCGGAGGACTAAACTTGTAGCTCTTCTCCCTGAAATCCAAATGGACGAGGACTATCTTGAAAAGAAGAAATGGAGAAGTCATCCTTTGCCTGGGGAAGGACTCACCTGTGAACCTAACATGGAGACACCCAAGAAAACTGACACAGGGAAGAAATCGGTTCAGTGCTCTGAGTGGAGAAGGAGCTTCAGGGCCAGCAAACACATTCCTTCCCCGGAGAAGACCCACACAAGGGAGAAAGGATCACAGAAGCGGCAAGGAAACCAGGCAAAGCAATGGAGAACGAAATGTAAGGTTTCTCACAGGGAGGACTCTGACCACCTCGCAAATGATCCCAAAAATGAAACTGGAAACAGGAAGGAAAAACAGCCTCACCTGGGGGAGAAACCGCATCAATGCTTGGAGTGTGGAAAGAGCTTCAGTCAGAGTGGGCACCTGACTAAGCATCGAAGAACCCACACAGGGGAGAAACCCTATCAATGCTTGGAGTGTGGAAAGAGCTTCACAGAGAGTGGACAACTTACTCTCCATCGAAGAACCCATACAGGGGAGAGACCGTATCAATGCCTGGAGTGTGGACAGAGCTTCAGTCAGAGTGGGCACCTGACTGGGCATCTAAGAACCCATACAGGGGAGAAACCATATCAATGCTTGGAGTGTGGAAAGAGCTTCACAAACAGTGAACAACTTACTACCCATCGAAGAACCCATACAGGGGAGACACCCTATCAATGCTTGGAGTGTGGAAAGAGCTTCAGTCAGAGTGGGCACCTGACTGGGCATCTAAGAACCCACACAGGGGAGAAACCATATCAATGCCTGGAGTGTGGAAAGAGCTTCACACAGAGTGGACAACTTAGTACCCATCGAAGAACCCATACAGGAGAGAAACCATATCAATGTCTGGAGTGTGGAAAGACCTTCAGGCAGAGTGGAAGCCTTACTGTGCATCTAAGAACCCACACAGAGGAGAAACCATAT
>JAJKFI010011257.1:0-17672 GCA_029204185.1 Lerista edwardsae
CTCCTTTTTCAGTGTCTCCTGGGTGCTGAGAGGGAAGCAGCTGAACCACCCACTCCTGGTACCTTCTCAGGGCACAATCCTAACCTGGACTTAGGCCGGCACAAGTTAAGCCAGCAAAGTTTGGCCGACACAAGGCCACCGTAAAGCACGTTTGGACCACTCTCGGAGTCAAGAAGGATGGTGCACAGCTGTGTGCTGGCCTTTCTGACTCCAAAAGCGTACAAACATACTTTATGGTGTCTCTTATGCTGGCTAAACTTGGTTGGCCTAACTTGTGCTGGCCTAACTCCAGGTTAGGATTGTGCTCTCAGTCACCTGGGGAGGTTAAAGAGAGGCAGCTTGTGAAGCTCTTGTTTCAGCACTTCCTGGGGATTGAGAGCAGAGTGGCCAAGGAACGTGGCCCTTTGTCACTAGCCTCCTTTTACAGTGACTCAAGAGTTTAAGATAAGAGTGCCCTAGGCACAAATGTAAAGTAGAGACAGTTCATCTCATCACTCAGATCTTGCCCACAGGAAGTGAAGAGCTTCAGCACACCCCTGACTCCAGATGAAATGGGAACGTCAGGGGAGTGTAAAACGGCAACTCCGACATTCCCCCCACCTCCTTTTTTTTCCTGTGGAGTTACACCTGACCCATGCCGTGGCTCACTTCACAAAAGACTTGAACTCAAGTCAAAATGACTCGGGAATTTCCAGAGACGGGGAAACCTCCAGGAGTGCAATGGGCAGAAGCTATGACTTGTGGACGAGTCAAGTCACAGGGGGCGGAGGCTTGCAAATGTGACTCTGGCCCATCCCCGTTTCTGGGTCATGTTGAGGCCCACAACCCACTTCGTTGGCCCTGCTGCGCCCCCCCAAATGCATTGCTGAAGTGCTTCACCAGCTGTTTGCCACAATGCACAGTTTGGGAAATGCTTCCATGATGCATTCTGGAATGTGCCAAGGCCAACCTGGAAATGGATTCCGGGAGCTGCAGCAGGCATGGTTGGCAGAGCTCTGCACATGAGGCCTTGAGCCACAGGGGAGGAATACTGTTTATCTCTTACTGGACTCGATCATCCATGGATTTTGGCATCTGTAGGGAGTCCTGCAACTGTATTGACTTTTGGATTTTAACGACAGAGAATATGTTCAGGAAATCCTACCTGTTTCCAATGGTGCTGAGTCTTCACAGAAGTAAAATCAGGAAAAATTCCAACATACACATCTGCTCGACTCTGAGGTAAAAAAAAATATTTTAAAAAGACTTAAGAAGAATATCGTCCCTGCAGAAGATATTTCCTTGCTTGGCCATTGGGGAAGAAGAACTTCAAATTTAACCTGAGCCCCCAGCTCCGTCCCTGTCCTGTGCCACCCCTCCCATGAACGCTGCACTGTCCTTCAAGAGGGCACAAATCCTTCAAGAGTTGCGAAAAGGCACCTTTAAGACAATGATGTACAAAAGACAGAACAGTGATGCTAACTCATCCTGGAATGCATCGCGGGCACACATTCTGCCAGCGCTAACTGCCCTATGGCAGTCATGCTTCCAGCATCGCATGGACTCACGGGCTGCCAGACTACTGGTAGGAAGGCTCTTGGTTCAGGAAAGACATTAACAGCATCTTCACATAATCAGTGGAAGGCAGAAGTTGTGGCCTCCTGACGGCCAGCATCCTCCCAAGGAGCAATCGGTGGCAAACAGCAAAAAAAGGCTGCATTCTTTCCTCTTATAGCCCCTCGGCCAATCATGAACTGGCAGCACCATCCTACCCCCCTATGGGCCTATGCATGTCATGTGCATCAGCCCAGTGCTGTCGCAAACGAGCCGTAAGGCATGTCAGCACCAGCACGAGAAATGCTGGGCCAACGCAGAGAGCACTGTTGGCTGAGCACCAGTGCCAGGACCTTCAGGTACATCAGTCCTTCACTGGCTAGGTTTGGCCAGTGCAGGGGTAAGGTGGGAGGAGGGCAGAGGGAGTGTAGAATAGGGTGGAGGGAGGGCGGCCCCATTGGCAGGGCTGTGGAGCCAGAATCTGGTCATTAGGCCAGATCCTAACCCCTGCCCTCAGGCCACGCAGCCCAGCCTCCCAAATGGGCTCAATGGATCTGTGCCTGCTAAACAGCAGGCACAGAACCGAGGAGACCACGTGGCCCGAATTAGGGCCGTGCAGCCAGGGGATAAGGTTTAGGATTCAGCCATAAGGCTGATTCCCAAGCCCGCCCCCTTCCCCAGGCCGGCATGCCTGCCAGCCCGCCCACCACCTACCCAGGAAGTCCCTCCCCTCGCCCACTCCCGCCGTCCCCCCCACCTTGGCATGCCTCTGTGCCAGCCAGCTTAATCAAGCCCAGAAAGCTCATGGCTGTATGTCTAGAAATTGTTCCTGATATCCTTATTCATCCAGGAATGTACTCTGCCCAAATTCTATTTAAGAACAGAAGAAGAGCCCCACTGGATCAAGCCAAAGGATCAAGCTAGTCCAGTTTCCTGTATCTTACAGTGGTCTACCAGATGCCTAAGGGAGCTCAGTAGACAACAAGATGTTTGCATCCTGTTGCCACTCCATTTCACCTGGCATTCTGAAGTAGCCTACTATTTAACTTTCCCTTCACTGAGAGCTGCATAAAGGGGTAGATCTCCCTCTCACAAAAGGAAGGTTCACACCCTAGGAGCCCTCCTTAATCCACAGCTGTCCTTGGATGGGCATGTGGCATCTGTGGCCGGGAAGGAGGGGGCTTTCCACAGCTCTGACTGGTGCATCAACTGAGCCAAACATGAATCAGAGCGCAATCCTGAACTGAGTTAGGCCAGCATAAGCTAAGCCAGCAATGTTTGGCCAGCACAAGGGCCACCAAGAAGCATTTTGGGGGTCAGGGAAGATGGCTCACGTCTGTGTGCTGGCCTCTCTGACTCTGAGAGTGGTCCAAACATACTTAATGGTGTCCCTTGTGCTGGCCAAACTTTGCTGGCTTAGCTTATGCCGGCCTAACTCAGCTTAGGGTTTGCCCTCAGTCACATCTGGCTACTGTGGTCCAAGCCTTAGTAACATCTCACTTAAACGTCCGTAATGCACTCTGTGTGGGGCTATCCTGACTTGAAAATGGTTCAGAAGTTGCAGTTAGCAGCCTGCTTGGTCAATGGGGCTCACTATTCTCAGCTTGACATGCCATTGCTTCCCGAGCTTCCCTGGCTGCCCACTCCTTTTCGAGCCCGTTTGGTGATGACCTTTAGAGCCCTGTTCTGCACAGGACTGGGATACCACAAGAACTGCCTTCCCCATATAATACTGGAAGTTTCCTATGGTCATCAGATGGGGCTCTGCTACCACAGCCACCTGAAGCCAAGGGTTTCTGTCGTGGCACCTCAGTAAGGCACGAGTGAGTGGTCAGCAATAAGTACTGAGGAACTGACACTGAATGAGTGAGAGTGCTGAGCTAGGCACTGCTTTCGTTTGTCGTCCCCATTTTGTAATTCACTGACCTCGCATTCACTTCTGGTTGCACTTTTCACTCTTGTGGCCCTCATTCTGTCCCCAGATCCCTGCACACAAGTTAGTTTTCCCCTGTGAGCAAGTCTTACTCATGTTTAAAAAGCACCACTGGTAATTGGTGGCTGATTAAAAGCTGAGTTCCAGCTGCCTCGTGGGAGGAGGAGTGTGCTGAACTCAGCTGCGAGCAGGGAAGCCTCATCAGCCAGCAGACAACAGACGGGTGGCTAAAGAAAGAAAGCTAAATCCAGAAAGAAAGATCTGTATGAGTGTGGTTCTTGAAAGATAGAACATTCTGTAAATTGTAAAAACCTTCGGGTTTGTGAAAAAGTCTGCCTATGTAAACCGCCTTGAGTTGTAATCATTAGAGAAATCTAGTGATCTTAAGAAAGGCGGTATATAAATACATGTTGTTGTTGTTGTTGTTGTTGTTGTTGTTGGCAGCATTTCCGGCTTTTAAGCAATTTATACATAAATAACAACACAGAGTCCACCTACCACATTTATGTTATTCTCATTAAATCCAGTTACAGTGAATAAGGTTTTGATACCAAGCTGGTCTATTCCTGGATAGCTGCACAACTTGGCATTGATAGCCTTGATGGGGTTACTGACCAAACAGAATTCTTTCATCCCAAATATCACCTGGAAATTAAACAAGCAAAATCTTTAGAAACCAGTCTAACCAATGAGCCTAAATCACAAGGATGCATTAAGGTTCTGTTCAAGGGGTTTTCTGCCTTAGTTGAAAGCTTGCTTATTTGGAATGGTGAAGCCAAGTTTTCCTTCACCTTGAGCACCTTTCTTGCTTGAATGAGAGTGAAATCCTAACCTGGAGTTAGGCCGGCACAGTTAGGCCAGCAAAGTTTGGCCAGCACAAGGGACACCGTAAATCATGTTTGGACCACTCTCGGAGTCAGAGAGGATGGTGCACGTCTGTGTGCTGGCCTCTCTGATTCTGAGAGGGCTCCAAGCATACTTTATGGAGGCCCTTCCATAACTCCAGGTTAGGATTGCGCTCTGAAACATTTAGACCTACAGGTGGTATGAGTGATTAGTAGATGCTGCTCTATCTCAAGAAGCCTCTGAACTCCCTTATGGGTTCAGGGACATCAGCAGGTTCGTAACTGCGCATACAGGACACAATACTGGTTAGCTGTTCTGAAAGAAAAGATTGGAGGCCAGCAGCAATTTTGCACTCTGCTAATGCCAGAAAAGAAATATTGGAATGATAATAATATTTATATGAGAAATACTGACCCTTAATACTGCTTCAGGAAGTGACAGCGAAAATGCAAAAAAGCCTTTGGCATCCTCCATTGTGTAGGCAGGAGCAAAGGTTATGAAGAGTTTCACTTTCTGAGCCAGCTGTGGCATGACTGAAAAGGCAATTAGGCCTGTAAAAGACAACACATTTCAGATACCTCAGCTAGACAACCTGTCGGGCTTTGCGTAGGAGCAGAATACTTGCACTGATTTGCATGCATTAACAACTCTGTATTCAGGTTTTGGAAACCTTAAAATAAATCCCTGGAATGAGATTTCAGTCCTATTATTCGTGCAATCTAATCCCACATTCCTGGTTTCTTCATCCTCACCATTGCACCTGCTTTCCCAAAATGGGTCATGAGAGCTTTCTGCTTGCTCTGCAGCAGAAAACCACAGAGAGCCTGATCCCTAAGAATAAGTAAACTAAACAGGGACAACTGGAGATGGATGAAAACTGCCCAGCTCAGTGCTGAAGAGGCAGGATGTGTCTGAGACCGGCAGCCCAATACCAGGCAGTGGAAGGATTGTTCTGCTGTGGCAAAAGGTGCTGCAATGGTGCATGGAGGGTATTGCCATGGGGCCAGTTCAAGCTGCCACTGTGAAGGGGTAGCAGCATCGGAACCCATCTGCCACAGAACCTGGACCGTTCCTGGTTGGCAGCAGGGGCGTTTTGTGAATGGGGATGGGGAGGGCAGGGGAAGTTTGGGAGCAGTTTGGGAGAAGGACAGGGGGTGGATCAGGGGGTGATGTGGCAGCAACTTGAGCCAGGAGCCTATCCCCTCCCCTCCCTTCTGCCTGGACTTAGATCAGCTATACAGTTGACGTTAATTCAAGGAGATTCATAGGTCATCGGGAGGCCTCCACAGAAGTAAGTTCCCCTTCACAGATCTTCTGATCATCCCTCCCTATCACAGCATGCAATGTGCCTCCACAACAGGGCTGCCTACTTGGAAATTCAGGGCGCCATCCTAACCAACTTTCCCTTCCTCACATGGTTGTGCCAATGGGGCGTGTGCAGTCCTGGAGGCCTCCTCAAGGTCAGGAGACGTTTGTTCCTTTAGCTTGAAGCTGCGTTGCCCTTACCCCGGTGCTGGGAAGTTGGCTCGATTGCACCTGCAGTGAAATTCAGTGCCATTCCCTATGGACAGTCTACATGCTAGGCTCATGGCCACTCCACTGAAATCCCTATGAACCCTGGCAGCGCAATCCTATGGAACGCACAGCGTCGACGCAACAGAAGCCGGCCGGCACGAGGGAGGCACCATGACGGAACGGCTCTGGGACAGGCGGGAAGAGGGAGTGATGTGGGTGGGTCCAGGATTCGGCCATAAGGCAAATCCTATACCCTTTTGGGAGGCCATGAGGCCCCGATTCATGTCTCTGCACCTATTTAGCAGGCACATATCTGAGGAATGCATCGGGGAGGCTGGAGCCTCCCCTACGGTAAGGGAACAAACATATCCCAGTCGCATATGGCGCAGGCCGGCTGGTCTTGCCATTCCGGCACTGACTAGGATTGCGCCCTCAGTCAGTGCCCATCCTGTGATTAAGACCAGCCTTGGATTTCTCTAGCATTGCTTTCCAGAGTTCTCCTCTGAAAATAAGACATAGGAATGGTAATATGCATGATGTGAAAGAGCCGTCAATGAACTTGGGATGATCAAATTTGTAATTAAAACGTAATACATTTCGCTGAACAAATAGTTACCTGCGAACTGCTTCGTACACCTGCACTTTCTGTTCATACTCCACTTTGGCATGTTCTAGGAACCTGATTTCCAGCCAGTATTCCCCCCCCCACCACCACCACCAATGGTCTGTTCTGCCCTGTGACTGGGAGACTGAGAATTCAGAAAGGATTTCAGAGCGAAGCACATTTCATTCTATTCCTCTCAACATACCTGCTGTGACACCCTGGGAGTGGCCCACATAGTATAAGGCATCTTGCTGAGTTTTCTGCAGGATAAAGTCTATTGTTGCTGGAACATCATAGAACCCCATTTCATGAAAACTGCAATAAACATATTTTTAAAGATGTTGCTGAGATGTTTCCTCACAACATACCAATGCAACACAGGATAGGGAAGTCCTTCTCAAACTACCTAATTGGGGGTGGGGGAATTGCATTTTTTTCCCCTAATGTGAAAGTGAGTGGCATTTTTCCCCTCCGTCATTCCAGGGACTAGTAGCATACCTGAACTCTATTATTCCTTTTGTTTCCTGCCTGGAAATTTGCAGCAAACTGGCTTGTGGACCACCACTTTGAGTAGCATTGCAATACGATTACTTGGAAAAGGGCTGGGAACAGGCTATTCTCCTTCCGGAACAAGCTGGCAGGTTTATTCTCCTTTGAACGTGAATAGAAACACGCACGATACCTTTAGTGCATTTTCAGCAGCCCAATCCTAAACTACGCTGGCGCAGCCAGGCCTCATGGACGGCGCTGCATCCTATGCAACAGGAAGTGGCTGGAGGTCACAGCCATTGATCCCATCTCCACTGTCAAGCCCAATCTCAGGCCCCACACAGAGGGGTTGCGCCAATAGGGCACAGTGTAGCGCTTGCCATGGGTGCCGGTGAGGGAGCTGGGCATGCCCTGGAAGAAAGTGGCACAGCGCTGGGCCCTCCCACCCACTCTTGCCTCCCTTATGCTCTGAAATGAAGTGATTCCGGAAACAGGGTGTGTGGCAGTGGTGTATGGAGGGCGTAGCGATGTCTTGTCACCACCCCGACTCAGACAAAATCAGAGCCTGCGTTGGCTCTTCCCCATCCAAAACACCCCTCCCCCTCTCCATTCCGCTGTCCCATCGCTCTCTCTGTACACCCCCCCCACACACACACCCTTTATTTTGGCATCTGCTAATGGCTCTGAGGGTGAAGGGGAGGGGCTGCTCTACACAGGAGTTTAGGTTCCTGAACAACAGGGAGTGTTGGATTGCGCTCCCCCTGCTTGATCAGCACCCCCGCGTCAGCACTAGAGCAATGGGACCGACTCTGCAGGCAGCACCATTCCTGTTGCACTCCCGCCAAACCTCCCTCGCATCGGCTGAAGCCAGCTGGCACGAGGGAGACTCTGTGTCCATACAGACACGGGATTGGCGGGAGGAGGGAGGTTGGGGCAGGACATGGGTGGGCTTGGGATTCGGCCATAAGGCCGAATACTAAGCCTGCCTGGGAGACTACGCGGCCCTGATTCAGGGAGGCTCCAGCCTCCCTGAGCAATGCTAGGATATGTCGCAGGCCCATTGGCCTCACCATTCCAGCGCAGCTTAGGATTGCGCTCTTAGTGTCTTGGCCCCCCTCTAAGAACACCACTGTTTTAGACAGGGCTCCTACAGTTGGAGATCTCTGCCCACCCGGGGGGGGAATGTTTTTGTGGGTTTTTAAACAGTGGTGAACGGACGTTGCTCCTGTTGCTACATTCTAATCAGAGAAGCTTAGTGAAATTGACTAAATGGACAACTTTTCTCGGGGCTTCATTGACACGTAGAACAGTGTTTCTCAAACTGTAGCTCGGGACTCACTAGGTGGGTTGCAAGCCAATTTCAGGTGGGTTGCATAGCACCTAGTGCAGCCGTCATTGAAAATATGGGAAGATGGGACACTGGAAAGGCGAAGAGCTGTGTGGTTGTTTTGCTTGTGTCATGGTTGTAAATAGGTTTGGGTTTTTTTCCTTCTGATTCGCTTTGCTATTGGAAAATGACAACGTATTGCCCCAACGTATTCTTGCATTCTCAGGAAAGCAGCAGGCTCTGGCTCAATGATCTGTCTGAGTCCCGGACAGATTATCACTCTAAAAAGAGGGTCTCAGTGTTAAAACATTTGAGGCCCGCTGGAGAGAGAATGAAGAATTATTGTGCATTCCCCTCACGCACAACAATTTGAGATGAAGGTCACATCACTGAAGACTGGTGGTGAAGTGCTCTAATGGGTGAAACAATAGTGCTTCCAGCCTGCATCTCAGATTGTCACATTAATGATGGAAAGTGTGCCCAGTTTTCCCTGGTCCCAGGGCCCCAATCCTATCCAGTTGTCCAGTGCTGGTGCAGCCATGCCAATGGGGTGTGTGCTGCATCCCGCAGTGGGGGAGAACTCCCAGGGGCCTCCTGAGGGTATGGTAATCTTTGTTTCCTTATTGCGGGGCTGCATTGGGTCTGGACTGGTCCTGAAAAATTGGATAGGATTGGGCCCTGGGACCAGGGAAAACTGGGCACACTTTCCACCATTAATGTGACAATCTGAGATGCAGGCTGGAAGCACTATTGTTTCACCCATTAGAGCACTTCACCACCAGTCTTCAGTGATGTGACCTTCATCTCAAATTGTTGTGCGTGAGGGGAATGCACAATAATTCTTCATTCTCTCTCCAGCGGGCCTCAAATGTTTTAACACTGAGACCCTCTTTTTAGAGTGATAATCTGTCCGGGACTCAGACAGATCATTGAGCCAGAGCCTGCTGCTTTCCTGAGAATGCAAGAATACGTTGGGGCAATACGTTGTCATTTTCCAATAGCAAAGCGAATCAGAAGGAAAAAAACCCAAACCTATTTACAACCATGACACAAGCAAAACAACCACACAGCTCTTCGCCTTTCCAGTGTCCCATCTTCCCATATTTTCAATGACGGCTGCACTAGGTGCTATGCAACCCACCTGAAATTGGCTTGCAACCCACCTAGTGAGTCCCGAGCTACAGTTTGAGAAACACTGTTCTACGTGTCAATGAAGCCCCGAGAAAAGTTGTCCATTTAGTCAATTTCACTAAGCTTCTCTGATTAGAATGTAGCAACAGGAGCAACGTCCGTTCACCACTGTTTAAAAACCCACAAAAACATTCCCCCCCCGGGTGGGCAGAGATCTCCAACTGTAGGAGCCCTGTCTAAAACAGTGGTGTTCTTAGAGGGGGGCCAAGACACTAAGAGCGCAATCCTAAGCTGCGCTGGAATGGTGAGGCCAATGGGCCTGCGACATATCCTAGCATTGCTCAGGGAGGCTGGAGCCTCCCTGAATCAGGGCCGCGTAGTCTCCCAGGCAGGCTTAGTATTCGGCCTTATGGCCGAATCCCAAGCCCACCCATGTCCTGCCCCAACCTCCCTCCTCCCGCCAATCCCGTGTCTGTATGGACACAGAGTCTCCCTCGTGCCAGCTGGCTTCAGCCGATGCGAGGGAGGTTTGGCGGGAGTGCAACAGGAATGGTGCTGCCTGCAGAGTCGGTCCCATTGCTCTAGTGCTGACGCGGGGGTGCTGATCAAGCAGGGGGAGCGCAATCCAACACTCCCTGTTGTTCAGGAACCTAAACTCCTGTGTAGAGCAGCCCCTCCCCTTCACCCTCAGAGCCATTAGCAGATGCCAAAATAAAGGGTGTGTGTGTGGGGGGGGTGTACAGAGAGAGCGATGGGACAGCGGAATGGAGAGGGGGAGGGGTGTTTTGGATGGGGAAGAGCCAACGCAGGCTCTGATTTTGTCTGAGTCGGGGTGGTGACAAGACATCGCTACGCCCTCCATACACCACTGCCACACACCCTGTTTCCGGACTCACTTCATTTCAGAGCATAAGGGAGGCAAGAGTGGGTGGGAGGGCCCAGCGCTGTGCCACTTTCTTCCAGGGCATGCCCAGCTCCCTCACCGGCACCCATGGCAAGCGCTACACTGTGCCCTATTGGCGCAACCCCTCTGTGTGGGGCCTGAGATTGGGCTTGACAGTGGAGATGGGATCAATGGCTGTGACCTCCAGCCACTTCCTGTTGCATAGGATGCAGCGCCGTCCATGAGGCCTGGCTGCGCCAGCGTAGTTTAGGATTGGGCTGCTGAAAATGCACTAAAGGTATCGTGCGTGTTTCTATTCACGTTCAAAGGAGAATAAACCTGCCAGCTTGTTCCGGAAGGAGAATAGCCTGTTCCCAGCCCTTTTCCAAGTAATCGTATTGCAATGCTACTCAAAGTGGTGGTCCACAAGCCAGTTTGCTGCAAATTTCCAGGCAGGAAACAAAAGGAATAATAGAGTTCAGGTATGCTACTAGTCCCTGGAATGACGGAGGGGAAAAATGCCACTCACTTTCACATTAGGGGAAAAAAATGCAATTCCCCCACCCCCAATTAGGTAGTTTGAGAAGGACTTCCCTATCCTGTGTTGCATTGGTATGTTGTGAGGAAACATCTCAGCAACATCTTTAAAAATATGTTTATTGCAGTTTTCATGAAATGGGGTTCTATGATGTTCCAGCAACAATAGACTTTATCCTGCAGAAAACTCAGCAAGATGCCTTATACTATGTGGGCCACTCCCAGGGTGTCACAGCAGGTATGTTGAGAGGAATAGAATGAAATGTGCTTCGCTCTGAAATCCTTTCTGAATTCTCAGTCTCCCAGTCACAGGGCAGAACAGACCATTGGTGGTGGTGGTGGGGGGGGGAATACTGGCTGGAAATCAGGTTCCTAGAACATGCCAAAGTGGAGTATGAACAGAAAGTGCAGGTGTACGAAGCAGTTCGCAGGTAACTATTTGTTCAGCGAAATGTATTACGTTTTAATTACAAATTTGATCATCCCAAGTTCATTGACGGCTCTTTCACATCATGCATATTACCATTCCTATGTCTTATTTTCAGAGGAGAACTCTGGAAAGCAATGCTAGAGAAATCCAAGGCTGGTCTTAATCACAGGATGGGCACTGACTGAGGGCGCAATCCTAGTCAGTGCCGGAATGGCAAGACCAGCCGGCCTGCGCCATATGCGACTGGGATATGTTTGTTCCCTTACCGTAGGGGAGGCTCCAGCCTCCCCGATGCATTCCTCAGATATGTGCCTGCTAAATAGGTGCAGAGACATGAATCGGGGCCTCATGGCCTCCCAAAAGGGTATAGGATTTGCCTTATGGCCGAATCCTGGACCCACCCACATCACTCCCTCTTCCCGCCTGTCCCAGAGCCGTTCCGTCATGGTGCCTCCCTCGTGCCGGCCGGCTTCTGTTGCGTCGACGCTGTGCGTTCCATAGGATTGCGCTGCCAGGGTTCATAGGGATTTCAGTGGAGTGGCCATGAGCCTAGCATGTAGACTGTCCATAGGGAATGGCACTGAATTTCACTGCAGGTGCAATCGAGCCAACTTCCCAGCACCGGGGTAAGGGCAACGCAGCTTCAAGCTAAAGGAACAAACGTCTCCTGACCTTGAGGAGGCCTCCAGGACTGCACACGCCCCATTGGCACAACCATGTGAGGAAGGGAAAGTTGGTTAGGATGGCGCCCTGAATTTCCAAGTAGGCAGCCCTGTTGTGGAGGCACATTGCATGCTGTGATAGGGAGGGATGATCAGAAGATCTGTGAAGGGGAACTTACTTCTGTGGAGGCCTCCCGATGACCTATGAATCTCCTTGAATTAACGTCAACTGTATAGCTGATCTAAGTCCAGGCAGAAGGGAGGGGAGGGGATAGGCTCCTGGCTCAAGTTGCTGCCACATCACCCCCTGATCCACCCCCTGTCCTTCTCCCAAACTGCTCCCAAACTTCCCCTGCCCTCCCCATCCCCATTCACAAAACGCCCCTGCTGCCAACCAGGAACGGTCCAGGTTCTGTGGCAGATGGGTTCCGATGCTGCTACCCCTTCACAGTGGCAGCTTGAACTGGCCCCATGGCAATACCCTCCATGCACCATTGCAGCACCTTTTGCCACAGCAGAACAATCCTTCCACTGCCTGGTATTGGGCTGCCGGTCTCAGACACATCCTGCCTCTTCAGCACTGAGCTGGGCAGTTTTCATCCATCTCCAGTTGTCCCTGTTTAGTTTACTTATTCTTAGGGATCAGGCTCTCTGTGGTTTTCTGCTGCAGAGCAAGCAGAAAGCTCTCATGACCCATTTTGGGAAAGCAGGTGCAATGGTGAGGATGAAGAAACCAGGAATGTGGGATTAGATTGCACGAATAATAGGACTGAAATCTCATTCCAGGGATTTATTTTAAGGTTTCCAAAACCTGAATACAGAGTTGTTAATGCATGCAAATCAGTGCAAGTATTCTGCTCCTACGCAAAGCCCGACAGGTTGTCTAGCTGAGGTATCTGAAATGTGTTGTCTTTTACAGGCCTAATTGCCTTTTCAGTCATGCCACAGCTGGCTCAGAAAGTGAAACTCTTCATAACCTTTGCTCCTGCCTACACAATGGAGGATGCCAAAGGCTTTTTTGCATTTTCGCTGTCACTTCCTGAAGCAGTATTAAGGGTCAGTATTTCTCATATAAATATTATTATCATTCCAATATTTCTTTTCTGGCATTAGCAGAGTGCAAAATTGCTGCTGGCCTCCAATCTTTTCTTTCAGAACAGCTAACCAGTATTGTGTCCTGTATGCGCAGTTACGAACCTGCTGATGTCCCTGAACCCATAAGGGAGTTCAGAGGCTTCTTGAGATAGAGCAGCATCTACTAATCACTCATACCACCTGTAGGTCTAAATGTTTCAGAGCGCAATCCTAACCTGGAGTTATGGAAGGGCCTCCATAAAGTATGCTTGGAGCCCTCTCAGAATCAGAGAGGCCAGCACACAGACGTGCACCATCCTCTCTGACTCCGAGAGTGGTCCAAACATGATTTACGGTGTCCCTTGTGCTGGCCAAACTTTGCTGGCCTAACTGTGCCGGCCTAACTCCAGGTTAGGATTTCACTCTCATTCAAGCAAGAAAGGTGCTCAAGGTGAAGGAAAACTTGGCTTCACCATTCCAAATAAGCAAGCTTTCAACTAAGGCAGAAAACCCCTTGAACAGAACCTTAATGCATCCTTGTGATTTAGGCTCATTGGTTAGACTGGTTTCTAAAGATTTTGCTTGTTTAATTTCCAGGTGATATTTGGGATGAAAGAATTCTGTTTGGTCAGTAACCCCATCAAGGCTATCAATGCCAAGTTGTGCAGCTATCCAGGAATAGACCAGCTTGGTATCAAAACCTTATTCACTGTAACTGGATTTAATGAGAATAACATAAATGTGGTAGGTGGACTCTGTGTTGTTATTTATGTATAAATTGCTTAAAAGCCGGAAATGCTGCCAACAACAACAACAACAACAACAACAACAACATGTATTTATATACCGCCTTTCTTAAGATCACTAGATTTCTCTAATGATTACAACTCAAGGCGGTTTACATAGGCAGACTTTTTCACAAACCCGAAGGTTTTTACAATTTACAGAATGTTCTATCTTTCAAGAACCACACTCATACAGATCTTTCTTTCTGGATTTAGCTTTCTTTCTTTAGCCACCCGTCTGTTGTCTGCTGGCTGATGAGGCTTCCCTGCTCGCAGCTGAGTTCAGCACACTCCTCCTCCCACGAGGCAGCTGGAACTCAGCTTTTAATCAGCCACCAATTACCAGTGGTGCTTTTTAAACATGAGTAAGACTTGCTCACAGGGGAAAACTAACTTGTGTGCAGGGATCTGGGGACAGAATGAGGGCCACAAGAGTGAAAAGTGCAACCAGAAGTGAATGCGAGGTCAGTGAATTACAAAATGGGGACGACAAACGAAAGCAGTGCCTAGCTCAGCACTCTCACTCATTCAGTGTCAGTTCCTCAGTACTTATTGCTGACCACTCACTCGTGCCTTACTGAGGTGCCACGACAGAAACCCTTGGCTTCAGGTGGCTGTGGTAGCAGAGCCCCATCTGATGACCATAGGAAACTTCCAGTATTATATGGGGAAGGCAGTTCTTGTGGTATCCCAGTCCTGTGCAGAACAGGGCTCTAAAGGTCATCACCAAACGGGCTCGAAAAGGAGTGGGCAGCCAGGGAAGCTCGGGAAGCAATGGCATGTCAAGCTGAGAATAGTGAGCCCCATTGACCAAGCAGGCTGCTAACTGCAACTTCTGAACCATTTTCAAGTCAGGATAGCCCCACACAGAGTGCATTACGGACGTTTAAGTGAGATGTTACTAAGGCTTGGACCACAGTAGCCAGATGTGACTGAGGGCAAACCCTAAGCTGAGTTAGGCCGGCATAAGCTAAGCCAGCAAAGTTTGGCCAGCACAAGGGACACCATTAAGTATGTTTGGACCACTCTCAGAGTCAGAGAGGCCAGCACACAGACGTGAGCCATCTTCCCTGACCCCCAAAATGCTTCTTGGTGGCCCTTGTGCTGGCCAAACATTGCTGGCTTAGCTTATGCTGGCCTAACTCAGTTCAGGATTGCGCTCTGATTCATGTTTGGCTCAGTTGATGCACCAGTCAGAGCTGTGGAAAGCCCCCTCCTTCCCGGCCACAGATGCCACATGCCCATCCAAGGACAGCTGTGGATTAAGGAGGGCTCCTAGGGTGTGAACCTTCCTTTTGTGAGAGGGAGATCTACCCCTTTATGCAGCTCTCAGTGAAGGGAAAGTTAAATAGTAGGCTACTTCAGAATGCCAGGTGAAATGGAGTGGCAACAGGATGCAAACATCTTGTTGTCTACTGAGCTCCCTTAGGCATCTGGTAGACCACTGTAAGATACAGGAAACTGGACTAGCTTGATCCTTTGGCTTGATCCAGTGGGGCTCTTCTTCTGTTCTTAAATAGAATTTGGGCAGAGTACATTCCTGGATGAATAAGGATATCAGGAACAATTTCTAGACATACAGCCATGAGCTTTCTGGGCTTGATTAAGCTGGCTGGCACAGAGGCATGCCAAGGTGGGGGGGACGGCGGGAGTGGGCGAGGGGAGGGACTTCCTGGGTAGGTGGTGGGCGGGCTGGCAGGCATGCCGGCCTGGGGAAGGGGGCGGGCTTGGGAATCAGCCTTATGGCTGAATCCTAAACCTTATCCCCTGGCTGCACGGCCCTAATTCGGGCCACGTGGTCTCCTCGGTTCTGTGCCTGCTGTTTAGCAGGCACAGATCCATTGAGCCCATTTGGGAGGCTGGGCTGCGTGGCCTGAGGGCAGGGGTTAGGATCTGGCCTAATGACCAGATTCTGGCTCCACAGCCCTGCCAATGGGGCCGCCCTCCCTCCACCCTATTCTACACTCCCTCTGCCCTCCTCCCACCTTACCCCTGCACTGGCCAAACCTAGCCAGTGAAGGACTGATGTACCTGAAGGTCCTGGCACTGGTGCTCAGCCAACAGTGCTCTCTGCGTTGGCCCAGCATTTCTCGTGCTGGTGCTGACATGCCTTACGGCTCGTTTGCGACAGCACTGGGCTGATGCACATGACATGCATAGGCCCATAGGGGGGTAGGATGGTGCTGCCAGTTCATGATTGGCCGAGGGGCTATAAGAGGAAAGAATGCAGCCTTTTTTTGCTGTTTGCCACCGATTGCTCCTTGGGAGGATGCTGGCCGTCAGGAGGCCACAACTTCTGCCTTCCACTGATTATGTGAAGATGCTGTTAATGTCTTTCCTGAACCAAGAGCCTTCCTACCAGTAGTCTGGCAGCCCGTGAGTCCATGCGATGCTGGAAGCATGACTGCCATAGGGCAGTTAGCGCTGGCAGAATGTGTGCCCGCGATGCATTCCAGGATGAGTTAGCATCACTGTTCTGTCTTTTGTACATCATTGTCTTAAAGGTGCCTTTTCGCAACTCTTGAAGGATTTGTGCCCTCTTGAAGGACAGTGCAGCGTTCATGGGAGGGGTGGCACAGGACAGGGACGGAGCTGGGGGCTCAGGTTAAATTTGAAGTTCTTCTTCCCCAATGGCCAAGCAAGGAAATATCTTCTGCAGGGACGATATTCTTCTTAAGTCTTTTTAAAATATTTTTTTTTACCTCAGAGTCGAGCAGATGTGTATGTTGGAATTTTTCCTGATTTTACTTCTGTGAAGACTCAGCACCATTGGAAACAGGTAGGATTTCCTGAACATATTCTCTGTCGTTAAAATCCAAAAGTCAATACAGTTGCAGGACTCCCTACAGATGCCAAAATCCATGGATGATCGAGTCCAGTAAGAGATAAACAGTATTCCTCCCCTGTGGCTCAAGGCCTCATGTGCAGAGCTCTGCCAACCATGCCTGCTGCAGCTCCCGGAATCCATTTCCAGGTTGGCCTTGGCACATTCCAGAATGCATCATGGAAGCATTTCCCAAACTGTGCATTGTGGCAAACAGCTGGTGAAGCACTTCAGCAATGCATTTGGGGGGGCGCAGCAGGGCCAACGAAGTGGGTTGTGGGCCTCAACATGACCCAGAAACGGGGATGGGCCAGAGTCACATTTGCAAGCCTCCGCCCCCTGTGACTTGACTCGTCCACAAGTCATAGCTTCTGCCCATTGCACTCCTGGAGGTTTCCCCGTCTCTGGAAATTCCCGAGTCATTTTGACTTGAGTTCAAGTCTTTTGTGAAGTGAGCCACGGCATGGGTCAGGTGTAACTCCACAGGAAAAAAAAGGAGGTGGGGGGAATGTCGGAGTTGCCGTTTTACACTCCCCTGACGTTCCCATTTCATCTGGAGTCAGGGGTGTGCTGAAGCTCTTCACTTCCTGTGGGCAAGATCTGAGTGATGAGATGAACTGTCTCTACTTTACATTTGTGCCTAGGGCACTCTTATCTTAAACTCTTGAGTCACTGTAAAAGGAGGCTAGTGACAAAGGGCCACGTTCCTTGGCCACTCTGCTCTCAATCCCCAGGAAGTGCTGAAACAAGAGCTTCACAAGCTGCCTCTCTTTAACCTCCCCAGGTGACTGAGAGCACAATCCTAACCTGGAGTTAGGCCAGCACAAGTTAGGCCAACCAAGTTTAGCCAGCATAAGAGACACCATAAAGTATGTTTGTACGCTTTTGGAGTCAGAAAGGCCAGCACACAGCTGTGCACCATCCTTCTTGACTCCGAGAGTGGTCCAAACGTGCTTTACGGTGGCCTTGTGTCGGCCAAACTTTGCTGGCTTAACTTGTGCCGGCCTAAGTCCAGGTTAGGATTGTGCCCTGAGAAGGTACCAGGAGTGGGTGGTTCAGCTGCTTCCCTCTCAGCACCCAGGAGACACTGAAAAAGGAG
>JAJKFI010011264.1:5680-26439 GCA_029204185.1 Lerista edwardsae
GATCATATTGGTCTGTGTGAGTTCTCCCTCGCTTCGGCAACACGGCAGACTGTACACATGGACTTCACCAGATGGTCTACACCGAAATCAGATTGATTACATTCTTTGCAGCCAAAGATGGAGAAGTTCTAAATAGGCAGTAAAAACAAGACCTGGAACTGACTGTGGCTCAGCTCATGAGCTTCATATTGCAAATTCAGGCTTAAACTTAAAAAAGTAGGGAAAACCACTAGGCCCTCCACGTATGACCTAAATCACATCCGATACGAATATACAGTGGAGGTGACAAATAGATTTAGGGGCTTAGATTTGGTAGACAGAGTGCCTGAAGAAGTTTGGACAGAGGTCTGTAACATTGTACAGGAAGCAGCAACTAAAACCATCCCAAAGAGAAAGAAATGCAAGAAGGCAAAGTGGCTGTCTGACGAGGCTTTACAAATAGCTGTGGAAAGAAGGGAAGCCAAAAGCAAGGGAGAAAGGGAAAGATATACCCAACTGAATGCAGATTTCCAGAGAACAGCAAGGAGAGCTAGGAAGGCCTTCCTAAATGAGCAATGCAAAGAAATAGAGGAAAACAATAGAATGGGAAAGACTAGAGATCTTTTCAAGAAAATTGGAGATGTCAAAGGACAATTTCGTGCTAAGGTAGGCACAATAAAGGACAAAAACGGCAAGGACCTAACAGAAGCAAATGAGATTAAGAAGAGGTGGCAAGAATACACAGAGGAATTCTATAAGGCCGATCTCAATGTTCCTGATAACCACAATGGTGCGGTCACTGAGCTCGAACCTGACATCCTGGAGTGTGAAGTCAAGTGGGCTTTAGAAAGCATCACTAACAACAAAGCTAGTGGAGGTGACAGCATTCCAGCGGAATTACTGAAAATCTTAAAAGATGATGCTGTCAAAGTGCTGCACTCCATATGCCAGCAAATTTGGAAAACCCAACAGTGGCCAGAAGACTGGAAAAGATCAGTTTACATTCCAATCCCAAAGAAGGGCAATGCCAAAGGTTGCTCAAACTACCGCACCATTGCACTCATTTCACATGCTAGCAAGGTGATGCTCAAAATCCTACAAGCTAGGCTTCAGCAGTATGTGAATCGAGAACTACCAGATGTACAGGCTGGTTTCCGAAGAGGCAGAGGAACTAGAGACCAAATTGCCAACATTCGCTGGATCATGGAGAAAGCAAGAGAGTTCCAGAAAAACATCTACCTCTGCTTCATTGACTATGCTAAAGCCTTTGATTGTGTGGATCACAACAAACTGTGGCAAGTTCTTGAAGAGATGGGAGTACCAGACCACCTGATCTGCCTTCTGAGAAACCTGTATGCGGGTCAGGAAGCTACAGTTAGAACTGGACATGGAACAACCGACTGGTTTCAAATTGGGAAAGGAGTACGACAAGGCTGTATCCTGTCACCCTGCTTATTTAACTTATATGCAGAGTACATCATGAGGAAGGCAGGGCTGGATGATTCACAAGCTGGAATCAAGATTGCTGGGAGAAATATCAACAACCTCAGATATGCAGACGATACCACTCTAATGGCAGAAAGTGAGGAAGACCTAAAGAACCTTCTGATGAGGGTGAAAGAGGAGAATGCCAACATTGGCTTAAAGCTCAACATTAAAAAAAAACTAAGATCATGGCCACCGCTCCCATCACTTCCTGGCAAATAGAGGGGGAAGAAATGGAAGCAGTGACAGACTTTATCTTCCTGGGCTCCAAGATCACCGCAGATGGTGACTGCAGCCATGAAATTAAAAGACGTTTACTTCTTGGGAGGAAAGCTATGGTGAACCTAGACAACTTAATCAAAAGCCATCACGCTGCCAACAAAGATAGTCAAAGCGATGGTTTTCCCAGTAGCAATGTATGGCTGTGAGAGCTGGACCATAAGAAAGGCAGAGCGCCAAAGAATAGATGCTTTTGAATTATGGTGTTGGAGAAGACTCTTGGGAGTCCCCTGGACTGCAAGGAGATCCAATCGATCAATCCCCCAAGAAGTCAAGCCTGATTGCTCCCAGGAAGGACGAATCCTGAAGCTGAAGCTCAAGTACTTGGGCCACCTCATGAGAAGAGAGGACTCTTTAGAAAAGACCCTCATGCTGGGAAAGATGGAAGGCCAAAGGAGAAGGGGGCGGTAGAAGATGAGATGGTTAGAGAGTGTCACCGAAGCAATGAACATGAAATTGGGCGAACTCAGGAAGCTAGTGGAGGACAGGGAGGCCTGGCGTGCTGTGGTCCATGGGGTTGCAAAGAGTCAGACACGACTTAGCAACTGAACAAGAAGACGTTGAAGCGCATCTGCCATTTGGCTGCCCATTCCCCCCACTTGGAGAGATCCTTCTGGAGCTCTTCACAATCCCTTCTGGTCTTCACCACCCGGAAAGGTTTTGTGTCATTTTGTGGTTGGAGGATGGTAGAGGATGAATCCCAACCACCTTCCTGGGCCTGATCCCCGTGCACGGAGCAATGCACATTTGCACCAGCCATATGTACCTGCCTCACAACCTTCTGTGGCGTCTAGAACCCGGCTGGAGCTGGGAAATTGACAGGCTGCCCACACAACTGCCGTGGATCAGGAGTGGATAGGGGTTGTTCTTCTCTCTCTCACACAACACCAGAACCAGAGGACGGATGAACTGCTGTCCTCTGCACTGATTTCCCAGAGGAAGGGGGGGGGGGGAAAGGCCTCCCTGCTGCAGACCTGAGCCCAAGTCAGTCCTGCCATTTTCCCACTACACAACCCCACGCAGAAGGCCCCAGGTTCAGTCCTTGGCAGAGTCTCCAGGTGGGACTCGGAAGACCCCCCAGAAACTCTGGAGAGCCACATCCAGTCAGTGCAGAGAGCACCATCCTAGACGGACCAAGGGCCTGACTCTGCCAAGGCAGCTTCCATGCTCAGCCCTGGGCAATCTCGGGATTCTGCCTGCGAGCTGGTCGTGGACATGACTGGAGTGCAGCTGGGATCCTGCGCCTTGGAAAGCTGCACAGCAGGCAGTGGAGGACCAGGCACTGGCCCACCCGTGAGGCCAACTGAGACCCTCGCCTCAGGCAGCAGTGAGTGGGGGGGCACACCTTATCCTCCCACCCCGACTTGTGCAAAGCAGAAGAGTAAATGAGAAAGTGATGCTCTGGTCCTCAGAGCCTGCCGGCAGTTTCAGACTACGCGGCTCAGCCCAGCTGCTGTTGCGGGCTGCAGGGGATGAGGCCAGAATGCCAGGTGTGCTTTGCTGACTCCTCCTGACAAGGCCAAGTTGCCCCGCCAGAGGGGAGTTTCTAGTGTGCTGAAGGGTCCCCTTTCGCCACAGAGCCCTTTGGGTCCCACAGGCCCAGCACGCTCTGACCCGAAGCGATGGCTGTGTTCAGCAGCACTGTGCATCATGGGGTTACCTGCCGATTCCTCTACTTGCTTGAGGTCCTGGGGAAGTGACCATTCCCCTTCTTCCAGTTGGGACATGGAGGCAGGTTTGGGAAATTCTTCTGAGAGGGAAACAAAGAGAGGAGTTACTTGCAACTCTAAAATAGCAGGCATGCCCAGGGCACACATTCCAGCCCCTCACACCCCACTGAGATGCTACAATCCTGACAGTGAGGTTCCAAGAAGAGCATCTCGTGCTTTTGGTTGTTCCCCTGCCCAGACCCGGGAGAGAGAACATCCTTACCCAGAGAGGCCACGATCCCATCATGCTCCAGCTTGACGTCCCTGGACTGAGCCTGTTGGCCTGGATCCAGCAGAGTCCCCTCCTCCTCTTCCTCCTCCAAATGCACAGTCTCGTCCTCAAGGGACATCAGGCCCTGGAAAGAGAAAACCGTCTTGTTCCATAAATGTCCCACCCCCTTAACCCAACCTCTGCCTCACTCACAGTCTGCAAAGGAAAATTACAGAGAATGCAGCTGGGAATCTTTCTGCAGAATGTTTGGCAGACCAGACCAGCTGGTTCCCTGCAGTCATTAGTTCTTTCCTTTTCCCCCCTCAGGAGAGAGGCTGACCCTCCAGGAAGCATTTAGGCCTGAAGGAGAACATCAGGCAGGCAACTGGAACGGCCAACTCCACTGTTCAGTCTCAGAGCCCAGAGTTCTGACACGCACACGTTCTTGCAGGCATTCCTGGGCTTTGTCGTCTGCTTACTTAGGGCGCAATCCTGACCCATTTCCCAGCACTGACATAACTGCCAATGGGGCATGTGCTGCCTCCTGCGCTTGGGGGGTCGTCACGGAGGCCTTCTCAAGGTAAGTGGATGTTTGTTCCCTTCCCTCGGAGCTGCATTGCCCTTACTCTGGTGCTGGGACGCTGGTCAGGATTGCACCCTTAGCACTCGACTGAAGGTCTACCTGGATCCGGAGGGGAGTCCACGTTCCGTGTGTCTGGTCTTGCTGAGAACCACGTACTACAACCTGCTGCCTGCGGCCCTGTGAGAATCTCAGCCTTTCTTCAGTCACCTCCTCTGGCTGACACATCTCCTCTGGCCCCCTTTGAGGTCCGTCTAGCCTCGACCAAACAATCCTAACCCACATCCAAGGACTGATATGGTTTCTCCCCTGTGTGAGTTCTTTGATGAGATGTTGTTTCTGACTGAAGCTCTTCCCACATTCAGCTCATTTCTCCTCTTTGTGACTTCTCCACTGAGCACTAAGGTTTGAAGTGCTACTAAAGGTTGCATCACCCAGACTCCATTTACCCTTCTTCTTCCCTTGCTCCTTTTCCCCTGTAATTCCGGTTTCAGCCTGGGAAGTAGAACAGTACAGGTTTTCCTCCTGCTAATCTTTCCTTCAGTTCTCGTTCTCTGCTTTCCTCTCACCTTAGATCTTCCCGGTAACACGATTTGAGGTTCTCCCTCATTCTCCAGCTCTTTCCCTTCCGCTCCTGGGTGGAAGAGAGAAAATCAGAAAATGGCCAAGGGTGAAAAACAGCCAGAGAGCAGCAAACAAACCTCATGAGGAAGGAGTGGTGGTGGATCCTACCACACATTAAGGAGACGCTGCTGATGGACATGAGCTGACAGTGGCTGGGATCGGGACCCTGGAGACCCACTTCCAGCTCAGCCATGGGGCTCGGGGGCCCACCTCAGGCTGGCCCGTCAGTGTCTGGGCCACAGGCTGCGCAGCACGAGGGGGAGGAGCTCCGAGCTAAGAGGAGAGGAGGAAGAGGGAGGCTCACCCGGAGAGGCCACGTTCCGGAAGTTCTCCTCCATGACCTCCCTGTGCAGGGCTCTCTGGTCCGGATCCAGCAGGGCCCACTCCTCCTCCGGGAAATGCACCGACACGTCCTCAAAGGTCACTGGACCCTGAAGGAAAAGCAAGACCCCCTTCAACAGAATGTGAGGCTGATTCCCAGAGTGGGGGCTGTTGGAAGAAAGACTGGAAGATCACAGGACTGGTTGTGGTCCTGCAGGAGCCCACCCTTTGCAGCCAGCCTCCCTGTGGGCTATGTGGACAGGAGGAAAGGCGAAAAGAGGCAGAGCCTGCCAGGTCCAGCCAAATATACAGAACCAGGTGTCCTTCCTTCCCCCACTCCCTGCACCTCCACGTTGACTCCTCCCCACCTGATCCGGGTGCTCAGAAGGTGTTTCCACTGCAGCTCCAGCAACAGGTGAGCTCATCTGTGTGGCCAACATCCCGAATGAGTCTCCTGCAAAGGACAAAAACGCGTAGGGAAGAAGGATTCATTCGCGAGACATTCAGGCCCTGCTCTCCAGTAGACTTGGTTTCTTGCAGGGCCTGGTCCCTGGGCTCAACTCTGTCACTGACTGAGAGTCAACAGGACACAGACCTGGGGGAGCATGCAAAGGCTTTTGCTGGGGGGGGGGTCACAGCATTATGTCTGGCGTGGAGCCTCAATGTGCTGTCCAAGGAGTCCCTTCCCCTCCCCTTCAGAACTATTCCGGAGACATCCCTGTTTTGCGCTAGTTTCCTGGAATGTCTCCGAAGGGGAGGGGAAGTGGCCACTTGCACAACGAGTTGAGGCTCTCTGTGCAAAACATAGTGCTGTGACCGCCCTCTAGCTACCCTACTGGCGGTCCCAGTGATAAGGAAGGGAGCTCGTGTTTCCATCCAAATTCTCCACTACATAGAAACTTTTGTACTCCACTAAACACAGGTTGGAGCCCAGCATCTCCCCCCCCCACGGAGGTAGAGAAACATATTGGAGAAGGTGGAGGAACAATTGGATTAATTCCTTCTGTTCAACCTTACCCGGCAGGTTCTCCCGTTCACCCCCCTGCTGTGAGTCTTCCCAGGCCTGGAGCCTGCGACTGCTGCCTGCTGGAGCCTTCTCTGCCCCAGGAAAACCAGCGCCCCCTTCGGACGAGAGTCTCCCCACCTGGAACGGAAGCAGAGGGCCCGGAACGTCAACAGGGAGAGGAATGAGGAACGAGAGGGAGCCCGGCAGGTCCTGCATGCAAGGAGGTCCCTGTTGGAGGACTTGCACATAAAATGGCACAATGCTAGAGATCCCCACTGACCCTCAAATATTCCCAGCTCCTCCCAACCACCAGGAGGAGACGCCCTCACCTGCTGCTGCTCCTGCTGCCTCCCGTCCTCCGCCCGGCTCAGGAGGAAGCCCTCCGCCAGGGCCACGGCCTGCGCACTGCTCTCCGCCCCGCACTCCCGGACCCAGCGCCCCACCTCCGGGGGCAGGACGGCCAGGAGCTGCTCCAGCACCACCAGGTCCAGCATCTGCCTCTTGGAGCGCCTCTCCGGCCGGAGCCACAGGTGGCAGAGCCGATGGAGCCGGCTGCAGACCTCGCGGGGCTCCAGGGCCTCCCGGGGGCGGAACTGCCGGAATCGCCGCCGCTGCAGGTCCCAGCTGGGGGGGTCCTCCCCGGGGGTGCATTCCTCGCTGCCTCCAGCCTGGGGGGCATCAGGGCCTCTTCCTGCTTTGGGGCCAACAGCGTCTTCCTCTCCCATCTCTGATCCGAGCCCCGAGGCTGCCTCCGAGGAGGTCCAAGGATCTCTGCCCTCTTCTTCCAGCTTCAATCTGAAAGGCAGCAGAAAGCATCTCTCTCTTTAAGGAAGAGGGTACAGCTCTTTCAGCCAAAGTCCACCCAAGCGCATGAGTTCTGTGGCATGGGACACCGAAGGTCCCCTTTCCTCTTTGCTCCCTCTAGGACTCTTTCCGAGGAAGGGCAGGAGGCAGAATGAAGAGCTAGATTTCCTCTGAGAGGGATGCAGTCTTACTCGCTCACTGCCCTCTCTTGCCCCCACCCCCAAATCATCACTCAGCTTCTCCTCCCACCAACATGGAACCCAAAGGATACCAAATTCCTTTGGTGCAGCGGTACCCAACCTTTTTAGCACCAGGACCCCTTTTTGCGCACGACCACCTGTTGTGACCACCCCCCCAAGACCTAGGGTAGGAAGCGATATCATTACGCAGTATTTTAAATAAATAACGTTTTTTAAATAAACCACATTTTTAAAATTAAGAACATAGGAACATCCCTGCTGGATGAGGCCAAAGGTCCATCTAGTCCAGCTTTCTGTATCTCACAGTGGCCTACCAGGTGCCTCAGGGAGCACACAGGACAACAAGATGCCTACATCCTGTTGCCACTTCCTTGCATCTGGCATTCTGAGGTAAACTTCTGAGGTAAATAAAACAGAATTTGCTATCCTAAGAACATAAGAATTGCCACGCTGGACCATGTACTCCAGCTTCCCTCATAGATGTCTAAGGGAGCACAGAAGAGGCCTGCATTCTGCTGCCACTCCCTTGTATCTGGCATTCTGAGGTAAATTTCTGAGGTAAACGTCTGAGGTAAATATGAGATAAATAAAACAGAATTTGCTATCCTAACAACAGAAGAAAAGCCTGCTGGATCAGGCCAAAGGCCCTTCTAGATCTAGCTCGGCTTCCTGTATCTCACACTGGCCCACCAGGTGCCTCAAGACAACAAGCTCTTACGAGTGGTACTCATAATATGAGTTAAACTCACGTAACATAACTCACAACTTATGAGTTGTATTCCTAAGAAGCCCTATTTTGGAGAAATGGATTGATGGATGGAACGAAAGAGTGTGTGCGTGTGTGTGTGAGAGAGAGCGAGAGAGAGAGCCCAATTAGTTTTTTTCACCAGACCCAGGTCTGCGCTTAAGAACATAAGAAGAGCCCTGCTGGATCAGGCCAAAGGCTCACCTAGTCCAACTTCCTTTATCTCACAGCTGCCCACCAGGTGCCCCAGGGAGGCACGAGACAACAAGATGCTTGCATCCTGTTGCCACTCCCTTGCACCCGGTACTCTGAAGTAGCCTACTATTAATGTAAGGGGGTTGCACAATCCATCATTGCCTATAGCCCACGATGGACATTTCTTCCAGGAATCTGTCCAATCCCCTCTTAAAGGCATCTAGACCAGATGCCATCACCACCTCCTGTGGCAAAGAGTTCCACAGACTAACTACCCACTGGGTAAAAAACCAATTCCTTTTATCTGTTTTAACTCTCCCAATCCTCAGTTTTAGCGGATGCCCCCTGCTTCTGGTGTTTTGAGAGAGGGAAAAGAACATCCCTCTGTCGACTCTATCCCCTCTGTGCATAATTTTGTGCATTTCGATCATGCTCCCCCTCAGGCGCCTTTTTTCTAGGCTGAAGAGCGCTTGTGCTGCGTTGCGCTGCTGCAGCGAGGGGCCAAGGCTTCATCCCTGCTGCAAAAAACGCGTGTGGGGGGGGGGGGACCAAGATACTGCACTTGGGAGAGTTGACCGTGAAGAAATCATGCGAGCCACCAACGATCACCCTAAAGACTAACTGCTCACGTGCAACAAGTGGCTCTCCCACCTGCCCCGCAACCCCACACCCAGCACGTTTTCCTGCAGGCTCCGCCTTCCAAGATGGTGGCAGGCGAGGGTGCAAAACAAAAGAGCACAAGGCGGCGCCCGGATCGCCTCGTTTTGGACGAGGGGTGCGCAGGTCTCCGCGCATCCGGCGTGCATCGCTGCCTTGCGGGGATCCTCCCGCGAGGCTCCCCCGGAGTTGTGTCCAGCATCCCACCAGGTGCTGCTGCTGGTGGACTCTAGAGGTGCGGAAGCGCTTTTGCACCCCGAAAGAGTTTCCCTCCTGCGGGGGAGTCTCGGGAGGCTGGAGAGGAGCTGCGGGCGGGGCGGAGGCAGCCCGAGGGCGGAGGAGCTCCGGGCGCTGCAGAGCAACCGGGGACGGGCGGTAGCGAGGGGCGCGTGCGGGGGGGGGGTGGAGTATCGCATCGCATCGGGGCACCCACCTTCTCCTGCAACCGCAGCCCTCCGCCTGCAGCCTCTTCGCGACCTCCGATCTTCTCCCTCGAGGCTCCCGGCGGGCTGAGCGCTCAGGAGCGATCCCCCCACCCCCCTCTCCTTCCCGACCCCCAAACGCCCCACCTCTCCAGGCGGAGCTACTGCTGCGGTCGAATGCGAACCGGAGCTGAGGGTTGCGCGTGCAGCTCTGCTGTCGCTCTATCTCTATGGCCCTCCGCAGCCTCCCCTTTCTCAGCAGGACAAAGTCGCCCAAGAGACGCAGCGAGCAGGCGGCGACGGGCACGTGCGGACTCACGCGGACACCTGCAGCAGCCGCAGGGCAGCGGAAGGGGACCCCAAGCGACGTGGGAAAGCCCGGTAGATGGATGCGTGCCGACACGGCAATCGCTTCTTCAGTAATGGACCAAGCAAAGACTAGCAATTCCTACCGTTTCTTGTAATTGTTTTTGTTCAATCCATTGGGTTTGTTTGTTTTGTCTTGTTTTTGCCATTTTCATTGTTTTTCATGTGTCATTATTGCGATGTTTTAAGAACATAAAAAGAGCCCCACTGGATCAGGCCAAAAGCCCATCTAGTCCAGCTTCCTGCATCTCACAGCGGCCCACCAGGTATCCCAAGGAACACATGAGACAACAAGATGCTTGCATCCCGTTGCCACTCCCTTGCACCCGGTACTCTGAAGTAGCCTACTACTAATGTCGGGAGGTTGCACAATCCATCGTGGCTTATAGCCCACGGTGGACTTTTCTTAGAAACGTGGGGGAAACTTGGGGGACCTACCAGTTTTGGGGGGATACCTTTGAGCACACGAGTGCTGTGGCATGGTGGCCTCTGGCACAGGGAGCCCCTAACTCCTCCCCTTGGTAACCGGCCAGCCCAGGATCCCCTGGCAAATGCCCTTAAGCCTCCAAGGTCAGGAAGGCAACGCCGCCATTGGAGTGCACAGCCATGGCTGAGGCCAGCAAGCCCCTCCGGGGAGCCCGTTCCCGAGCTGTGGGGGTAAGATTCCAGCCCCCTGCGCCAGGCGGTTGGAGCCCCCATTGAGTGAGCTGAAGCTCCTCCTCGCGCAGACTGCTGCCCCCCCCCCGCGCAGAGCTCTGCCCCCTGCCAGGCCCCCAACTCCTCAAGAGGCCACTGGCCTGGCCGGGGGGGGGGGGCTTTCGAGGGCGTAGTGGCTGCAGCCCATGCAGTGGTACGGGCAGGAGTGGGTGATGGGGGGAGTCGGGCACCCCAGGCCTCAGGGTGCCCCCCCCACCAAGACCAGTCCCCACGGAGAAGGCCAGAGCAGGGAGGACCATCACCCCCAGCGCAGGCCCCGGTCCAGAGGCCCCCGTTCGCCCCACGGCTGAACCCCAACCCCAGTGGGAGCCCCAGCTGGCTCAGCAGGGTCCAGGGACGGTCACCTGCTCTACCTGCGAGCCACCTGCACAGGTGAGGCCAGGCCAGACTGCCTGTGCAGGGACCGCTTGCAGGCCAAGGGGTGGAGAGCAGCCAGGTGGGGGGGCACTGCCCTGGGGAGGTGGTGGCTGGTGGAGAGTACAAGGGGGGGGAGTTGGGAGCACCCTCAACCCCACGTCACTCATCCAGGGGAGAGCCTATTCCTGGCCTTAGAGGAGGCAGACAGCCAGGGGAACCAGGGCCCCTGAGGGACGGTTCAGGTAATGCCAGGAGGCCAACTGAGGCAGGCAGCAATTGGAGAGGGGGCTCCTTTTTGTCTGCCCACAGGCCTCTGTGGCTGCTGCTCCCTCCCTGGTCTGGAAAAGGAGGGGCAGAGCAGGAGAGGGCGGTCTCCAGTGCCTGCCCCTCCCCTCTCCTCCCCCGCCCTGCTTCCACTTTCCTTGCCAGCCCAGAGAGCTGAAGGAGCAGAGGCCGCCACACCCCAGGCACAGAGCGACAGCAGCAGCCCTCCTGCAGGCCTGCGTGCGAGCTGACCTGCTCACGCGGATCTCCTTGGTGGGCTCTGCTCTAAACACCTGAAGCGCTGTCAGGTGGAAAAATTTGTCCTCAACTGAGAGCAGATCAAATGGGAACAAACTGCACCTGAGGGGGGACATGATCGAGACCACGAAATTATGCATGGGATGGACAGAGTGATGTTCTATTCCCTCTCGGACAGCAGCAGAACCAGGCAACATGCATTAAAATTGAGTGTTGGGAGAGTTAGAACAGAGAAAAGGCAATTTGTTTTACCCAGCGGGTGACTGATCTGTGGAACTCCTTGACACAGGATGTGGAGATGGCACCTGGCCTGGATGCCTTTAAAAGGGGATCGGGCAGATTTCCAGAAAAAAAATCCATTACAGATTGCAAGCCATGTTGGATATGTACAACCTCCTGGTTTTAGAAGAGGCGTACCTCAGAATGCAAGGGAGTGGGAACAGGATGTAGGCATCTTGTTGTCTCGTGTGCTTCCTGAGGCATCTGGTGGGCCACTGTGAGATGCAGGAAGCTGGGCCTTTGGCCTGATCCAGTGGGGCTCTTCTTATGTTCTTAAGGCCCAGATTGGGTTGCAAGTGATTATAGCTCCCTCCCCACAGAAAGGATAGCAAAATCTTACCTCATATTTCCCTCAGAATACCTGATACAAAAGAGTGGCCAAAGGATAACGTAAGAGCATAAGAAGAGCCCTGCTGGATCCAACCAAGGGCCCATCTAATCTCTCCAGTCACCACACTTGGAGCACAGACCGCAATACCTGCACAACCGGCAATGCGGCCCAGAGCGCAGAACGGCGAGGAGAGCGGAGTGCGCAGGCGCGGCTTCACCAGCATTCACCCATCATCCCCGCCCCTCCTCGAAGAGCCCGAAGTGTGTGTTGCAAGCAAAACTCTTCTCTTGCTCTTTGGCCCTCAGCAGAGCCCCTTCGCTTCTCCGATCAGGGCAATTGGCTTCTGCTCAGAGTTTGGCGGACCCAAGGAGGTTTAATAGGGGGTCATTTGCATCTACGGAGACAGTAGCCAATGAATGCATGGGCGGAGCAAGGCCCTGCCTCCCGGTGATGTCATTTCTGGGCTCAGAGGAGTGATCTCAGAGACGGTGTGGTGGAGTGGGAGTTTCCTGGGGGACTCTATTGGCCACCTTGGCTTTGTGCCTGGGGAAGGTGGACCCACAGGAACGATGCCTCCCTCCCCATTTTTACCTCTCCTCCCAGGACAGAGATATTAACCCTTCTTTGCCCGCAGCAGTCTTGGCTCCAGGAGCCTCTCTTGGGTGCTTTAATGCTGCACTTGGGGAGGCCATTTGCCTTTGGAGGGCTGTTACAAGATGGCATTACTTTGGCTACAGGAAGACAGCCGGAGAGCCATGCCAGGAAGGTTGTCTCTGGAGAGCCAGAGGCAAGGGCCTCCCTCCACCCGCCAGAGGGGGCAGGACGTCTCGCTTTTGCCAGTCTTCAATGCCCTGTCCGAGGGCATGTGTTCTAGACAGGGAGTCCAAGGCTGTTGAAGATAGTCTGTGGAACTCCCTGCCACATGGTGATGTGATGGCATCTGTCCTGAATGCCTTTCAAAGGGTATTGGACAGATTCATGGAGGAAAACTCCATCACAGGTTACAAGCTATGTTGGATATGTCCACTCAGAGATTAGCTCGTTGCTCATCACGAGGGCAGGGTAGGAATTTTTTTCTGTCAACCAAATTGGCAATGGATGGCAGGTTTTTTTTGTTTTTTTGTTTTGCCTACCTCAGACTGGAAGGGAGGGGTGTGAGTTCAGTAGGTTTCATAACATAAAAACTGGTCACTTGTGTTTAATAAAGTTAAACCCCAACCACAGTAATTAGCTGTGATGGCGTCTGAGATTAGCTGGTCGCTCAGCATGAGGGCCAGGCAGGAATTTTTTCTGTCATCGAAATTGGCCACGGACGGCTGGGTTCTTGCCCAACAGTGTGTTCAGTAGGTTTCATTACTTTAAAAACTGGTTACTTGTGTTTATTAAAGTTAAACCCCAACCGCAGTCTGGTGTCTTCCTTGGGGGTGGTGCAGGGTTATGGTTTGGGGCCTTAAGTTCTTCTCTCTCCTCCATACTTTGCTTCTCCTCCTGCTTCCTTTTCCATTCCAGGCTACAGTGGGGGCAGCAGAGGGTGGCACAGCCCCAGATCAGGAGGAAACAGCATTTGCATGTCACCTCCAGCTCCAGGAAGTTCTTATAGCTCCCTCCCGATAGACAGGATAGTGAATTCTGTTTAATTTACTTCACATTTACCTCAGAATACCAGGTGTAAGGGAGTAGCAACAGGATGCAGGCATCTTGTGGTCTCATGTGCTTCCTGAGGCATCTGGTGGGCCACTGAGAGATGCAGGAAGCTGGACTAGATGGGCCCCTGGCCTGATCCAAGAGGGCTCTTAGGTTCTTAAGGCCCAGATTGGGTTGCAAGTTGTTGTACCCACCTCCCCACAGACAGAATAGCAAATTCTGTTTTCTTTACCACATATTTACCTCAGAAATTATTTACCTCAGTGCCAGGTGCAAGGGAGTGGCTACAGGATGCAGGCATCTTGTGGTCTCGTGTGCTCCCTGAGGCTTCTTCTTGTGTTCTTATCTTAAGGCAGGGCCTGCAGAGGTTTGGAGTTGATGCCAGCCACGGTCAAGCTCAGCTGTCTTGTCTCGGTTGTGGCCAGTTGGCTGATGATTGTATTTTGGTGTCCCCCCAAGTGAGCAGCCAGCTGTTGTTGTTCAGCCCACTGGGCCTGAGGTTGACCCTCCCCCCTGGCCGACCAGCCTGGGCGTCACCTCTGAGGGATGCTTGAACCCCACGTGCCTGCGTTAGGTGGGCCCTTGGCCTGATCCAGCCAAGGTCTTTTTATGTTCTTAAGACCCAGATGGGGTTGCAAGTTATTATGGCAGCACAGAAAAGGTAGCAAATTCTGCTGCATTTACCTCCTATTTCCCTCAGAATTTTACCTCAGAATGCCAGGCAGCAAACAAAGAAGCCGTTGAAACAACCATCTCAGGGAAAGGAGCATTTGGGAGAAGTGACTTTCCCGCCAAGACAGGCGGGGTGTCCTCATGACCTTAGGAGATGCCAGGCAGTCAATGGACCAAGGGCAGGGATGGCCCTCGTCCTTGGGCGGTCAGCACCCAGAGAGCGCCCCACACAACGCCTTCCCCCACTCCTTGCGTCTTGCTGCTCCTTTGCTCTCCATTCCATCTGCCTCTGATCTCCCCTCTCCCCCCTTCCACCCTTAACCTTCCTCCCTCCACCCTGGTACCAGGGTCCCCACTCTTGCCCTCCCTCCCACAGATGTGGCAGCACCCAACACTGCTGAGTCGGTGAGGCCCAGCAAGGCCATCCATGCAAAATGTTTCCTCATTGTTCACTGCAGCGTCACCTCAGCTCACCCCTCTGCTGCTATAGCCTATTGGGGTTCTGCAGAAAACACCTATTTGAAAACTATCCCGACTCATCTGCGCTCCTTGTGGCAATGAGTTCCACATGATGATGTGCTATCTGAAGAGGTGTCTCCTCCAATTTCATTGAGGGTGCCTCCTAACCCACTTTCCTCCACTGACCTAGCTGTGCCAGTGGGGCATGTGCCGCATCCTGCACTGAAGTAGTAGTCACAGAGGTCTCCTCCGGGTAAGGGAACCTTTGTTCCTTTTCCTCTGAGCTGCAGTGTCCTTACCGTGGAGCTGGAAAGTGGGTTAGGATTGCGCCCTGCATGACCTCTGCTGTTTGGAGAGAGGGAAGAGAAAAAGGGTTACTGGGAAGTTCACACCTGTATTTGGTTACCATTTTCATTGATAGTCTAAGCTGGACATTCCTAACCTCTGCGCCATATTGACATTCATGTCATTTCTTAGACTTCATTGAGGAATAGATTGAATGTCTGTTGCCATTGAAGGCACAAAATGGTTGTCATTGTGCGGAGAAGCGTTTACAAAAGCAAACAACCCAAATGAGAGAGTCTGAGGCTCTTTATTATACCTGTGCAGGTGGGCTGATTCCTCTGCCGGGCAAGCAGGGAAAGAGCAGCCCAGCATAGCTTTAAGACACCTTCTTGGCCGTAGTAGGAATTGAGAAGCTGAGTAAACAGTCCTGTGGGAACCGCAGAGGGTCCAAGAAGGAAAGGTGGGCCCCAATCCTATCTTCCCCTCCCCCGAGCCCCAGGATGATGCCATGCCAGAACATGCTCTCAGAAGGCACAGGAACATATTTACTCTGACCCCTCCGGAGGCTAATCGCAAAGGGCTCTCCTTAGAAGCAGGCCAGCTCCTTAGCTAGCTGAAGTCCAAGGAGACCAAGGGGGTAGGGCAAACGCATCTGGCACAAGTTGCCCGCATTGCGTACTACCCACCACATCTCCGACGTGCTCCTGGCACTCCATCTGCTCTGATCCACCCTTCCCACTTACCAGTGTTGTTGGGGCTGCTCTTCCCCACTGCCATGTGCACAGTCCTCCCCCGCATCTGCAACAGCAGCCTGGAAGCAGGCCGGTCCTCATGGGTGTGTGCAACCTCTTGGTTTTAGAAGTAGGTGGCTACCTCAGAACGCCAAGTGCAAGGGAGTGGCCACAGGATGCAGGCATCATGTTATCCTGTGTGCTCCCTGAGGCATCTGGTGGGCCACTGTGAGATGCAGGAAGCTGGGCTTTTGGCCTGATCCAGCAGGGCTCTTATGTTCTTATCTTTAGGCAGGGCCTGGAGTTGACTCCAGCCACAGTCAAGCTCAGCTGCCTTGTCTCGGCTGTGGCCATTTGGCTGATCAGCATATTCTGGTGGCCACCAAAGTGAGCAGCCACCTGTTGTTCAGCCCACTGGGCCTGTTGTTGACCCTCCCCCCTGGCCGACCAGCCTGGGTGGCACCCTTGAGGGATGCTTGACCCCCCCCCCCACATGCCTGCATTCACCACCACTATAGTGGTCTTCAGGATCTCCACCACACCCCATGGAAGAAGCTCCACCCATGTTCCCCCTGGTCCGTCCTCCCAGGTGACCTCCTCTCACTGGACGCGTCCACCTGCGGCTTCTCTATACATGCTGACCAACTGCCCGCGTTAATACGCCAATAGGTGGGGTCTCCTTTATGGGGGTAGAGCCACCACTCCACTCTGCTACTGTGGGCAGGAATCCCTTAGAAGAAATGGAGTAGCCTTCATAGTGAACAAGAGAGTGGGAACAGCAGTACTGGGGTATAACCTCAAAAATGATAGAATGATTTCAATTTGGATCCAAGGCAAACCTTTCAACATCACAGTAAGTCCAAGTCTACGCCCCAACCACTGACGCTGAAGTGGAAGAAGTTGACTGTTTCTATGAAGACCTACAACACCTTCTAGAATACAACACCTTCTAGAATTAACCAAAAAAAGATGTCCTTCTCATCATAGGGGATTGGAATGCTAAAGTAGGCAGTCAAGAGCTAATAGGAATAACAGGCAAGTTTGGTCTTGGAGTACAAAATGAAGCAGAGCAAAGACTGATAGTGTTTTGTCAGGAGAACACATTAGTCATAGCAAACACCCTTTTCCAGCAACACAAATGGCGACTGTACACATGGACTTCACCAGATGGTCTACAACAAAATCAGATTGATTACATTCTTTGCAGCCAAAGATGGAGAAGTTCTCTACAGGTAATAAAAACAAGACCTGGAGCTGACTGTGGCTCAGATCATGAGTTTCATATTGCAAAATTCAGGCTTAAACTGAAAAAGGTAGGGAAAACCACAAGGCCCTCCACGTATGACCTAAATCAGATCCCATACGAATATACAGTGGAGGTGACAAAATAGATTTAGGGGCTTAGATTTGGTAGACAGATTCAGGCACTCTGCCTGAAGAACTTTGGGTGGAGGTCTGTAACACTGCACAGGAAGCAGCAACTAGAACCATCCCAAAGAGAAAGAAATGCAAGAAGGCAAAGTGGCTGTCTGACGAGGCTTTACAAATAGCTGAGGAAAGAAGGGAAGCAAAAAGCAAAGGAGAAAGGGAGAGATATACCGAACTGAATGCTGATTTCCAGAGAACAGCAAGGAGAGATAGGAAGGCCTTCCTAAATGAGCAATGCATAAAATAGAGGTGATGCTGTCAAAGTGCTGCACTCCATATGCCAGCAAATTTGGAAGACCCAGCAGTGGCCGCAAACATTCCAATCCCAAAGAAGGGCAATGCCAAAGATTGTTCAAACTACCGCACCATTGCACTCATTCCACATGCTAGCAAGGTGATGCTCCAAATCCTACAAGCTAGGCTTCAGCAGTATGTGAATTGAGATCTACCAGAAGTACAAGATGTTGGATATATAGGCAACTCTGTTTGCTGTCCAGAGGGGGCAGTGTTGCATGTATATATGGTAAAAGATAGCACCTCTATTTGATTGGTCAGACACAACTTCTTGTTTAGAATGCCCAGATGGGTGTGGTTGGCTTTGACAGTTTAACTGTCTTTCTGTCTGCTGACATGTAGGAGAAGGCAGCAATTTATACTAGCTCTACAAATCCTGTCAGGAAAGTGAATGTAGCTATATATGAAATGCAGTGTAACCATATATAGACATTGCCAGCATATGATAGCCTGAAACAGTAATTGTAAATATAACCAGTTAAAGTTTAATCAAAGCCAGTCAGAGTATGTTACAAGAGTAAAGAATGTTTTCTGTTACAAAGTTACCAAGTGCCTACAGAGTCCTTCTTTCAGTCTAGTAGCAAGAAGTGTGTGTGAGAGAAAAACAAGCTTGTTTTAAGGGGGAACACCGCAATGCTTTAAACGACTCTGTTTTCCCCTTTAAGCACACAGAATATATACCATAACCTTGTAAAGGAACATATATCCCAATACAAGATGGGTTCCAAAGAGGCAGAGGAACTAGAGATCAAATTGCCAACATTCGCTGGATCATGGAGAAAGCAAGAGAGTTCCAGAAAAACATCTACCTCTGCTTCATTGACTATGCTAAAGCCTTTGATTGTGTGGATCACAACAAACTGTGGCAAGTTCTTGAAGAGATGGGAGTACCAGACCACCTGATCTGCCTTCTGAGAAACCTGTATGCGGGTCAGGAAGCTACAGTTAGAACTGGACATGGAACAACCAACTGGTTTCAAATCGGGAAAGGAGTACGACAAGGCTGTATCCTGTCACCCTGCTTATTTAACTTATATGCAGAGTACATCATGAGGAAGGCAGGGCTGGGTGATTCACAAGCTGGAATCAAGATTGCTGGGAGAAATATCAACAACCTCAGATATGCAGACGATACCACTCTAATGGCAGAAAGTGAGGAAGACCTCAAGAACCTTCTGATGAGGGTGAAAGAAGGAAGTGCCAAAATTGGCTTGAAGCTCAACTAAGATCATGGCCACCACTCCCATCACTTCCTGGCAAATAGAAGGAGAAGAAATGGAAGCTGTGACAGACTTTATTTTCCTGGGCTCCAAGATCAGCGCAGATGGTGACTGCAGCCATGAAATTAAAAGACGTTTACTTCTTGGGAGGAAAGCTATGGCGAACCTAAACAATTTAATAAAACATGACATCACCCTGCCAACCAAGGTTCGCCTAGTCAAAGCGATGGTTTTCCCAGTAGCAATGTATGGATGTGAGAGCTGGACCATAAGAAAGGCAGAGCGCCGAAGAATAGATGCTTTTGAATTATGGTGTTGGAGAAGACTCTTGAGAGTCTTCGAGGAGGTGGCTGTGTATTTCACGGCAGAGGAGTGGGCCCTGCTGGATCTAGGCCAGAAAGCCCTGTACAGGGAAGTCATGCTGGACACTTACAGGATGCTGGCCTCTCTGGGTAAGTAAGGGTGGTCCTTCCTAGTTGGCAGGCCCCAGGCGTGAGCTGCCCTTCTTGCTTCCCTCAGCCCGGAATTCCTTCATTGAAAAGTGGGCGTGTGGGTTGAATGTGTGTCCTGCAGTGTCTCCGTGTTGCGGAATTGAGCCTGGCCTGATGGATGGTGTTTGGGGAACAAAATCATAGAGTTGGAAGCGACCTACAAGGTCATCCAGTCCAAACTCCTGCCTGTAGCAGGAAATCCTCCTAGAGCACTGGCTCCCAAAGTGTGGGTCGGGACCACCTGTGGGTTGCAAGCCGATTGCAGGTGGATTGCAAAGCAACTAGAGCAGCCATATTCAAAATATGGGACAATGGGATGCTGGAAAAGGGGAGGGCTGTGTGGTGGTTTGGTTTGTGTCAAGGTTATAAATAGGGTTTTTTTCCTTTCTGATTCACTTTGCTATTGGACAGTGGCTGAGAAATCACCCAACCTATTGCTGCATTCTGAGGAAAACAGCAGGTTCTAGTGTCACAATGATGGCAGTTCCAGCCATGACATCACTTCTGGTGGGTCCTGGACAGAAGTGGGTCCTGGTGCTAAAAGGTTTGAGAACCACTGCCCTACAGCATCTCCAGCAGGTGCCTGTCGAGCTTCTGCTTGAAGGTCACCAGTGAGGGAGAATCCACCACCTCCCTCCAGTGGCAATCTGTTCCACTGTTGAACCACCCTTCTTGTCAAGAAATCATCCTAATGTCCAGCCAGAATCTCCCCTCTTCCAGTTTGTACCCATTGGAACCCAGTTCTACTCTCAGAGGCAGTTGAGTAGAACTAAATCAAATGGGATCCAAAGGCAGGATATGGCTGTCTAGATAAAGAAATCAGCTGTGGAAAGTACAAAATTCCGTTTCGGGCCATCCCAGGCCTGCATTTGTCTGAGCCACTTGTAAGTGGTGATGGCTGTTGTGCCTTCTCATTCTCCTTCCTCTGCAGTATCCATTTTCAGCCCATTATTGATGGGCTGCCCAGGGCCAAAACCTGCAAGGAGGGAAGCTTGTGTGGTCTGCTTCAGCATTTCCCTGAGGGGGTGTGAGTTGATCAGGCTCACCTGAAGGGGGCGTGGCTACTCTGCTCCTGGGCCTGATATCATCCGTGACATGCTGGACTCTGATTGGCCTGTTGCACTGTGCGTGTGCGTGCGTGCGTGTGTGTGTGTGTGAGAGAGAGAGAGAGAGAGAGGGAGTGAGCGAGTGATATGTTCCTGGCAGGTATCTCCCTGGTAATCTGCCCCTGTATCTCCCTGTTGCCCCAGAGAGTGGCAACAAGATGAAAGCATCTTGTATCTCATGCCTCCCTAGGGCACCTACAGGGTCGCTGTGAGATAAAGGAAGCTGGACTAGATGGGCCTTTGGCCTGATCCAGCAGGGCTCTTCTTATGTTCTTATCTGAGCAGGTTACATCAAGGGATTCAGGTGGGCAGTTTTATGTTTGAAAAGAAGTAGCCAATTTCAGACTCTGAGAGTCCCCTGGACTGCAAGGAGATCCAATTGGTCAATCCTACAGGAAGTCAAAGCTGACTGGTTGCTTTCCCAGAACATTAATGCCCAATAACAGATTCACAAGTAAAGATCTTAAGGTTTTAGTCTCCTGATAGTAGAGCCAAGTTACAGACCAATGACAACTCACAAAGACAACAGACTCCTTGCTCCATCAAATTGCAGTGGCCATCTCCTGTTCATGAGTATTCATCCAGTGGAGTAATGTGGGGGATCTTCCAGCTAGCGCTCTTCAGCTAGCGGAGATGGAGA
>JAJKFI010011264.1:31439-44277 GCA_029204185.1 Lerista edwardsae
CTTTGCTGATTGAGCGCAGGCTTCCTTCCTCTTTCCAGATTCTTTTTGTGGATCAACCAGGATGACACTGAAATTCCCACCCTGACAAGCTTCAGCTTCACTTGTCCATTTCTCTTTCTGTTTTCCCTGCTGCGTCTTTGGTCTCTCCCTTGTGTGGCTCTTTTCATGGGAAGCAACATGTGTGCTTCTCCTGAAGCTCTTCCTCCACTTAGAGCACTGAAATGATGTCTTTGCTTCCTTTATCTTTCTCAGTTTATTAATGTTGGATACAAAACTGGTTGTTTCCTCACTCAAAGGATGCTTCTCCCTTCTCCCTCCTTTGTCAAGATCTTCTTCACTTCGGATTCCATGGAGAGAAAAGACGAGTTTCGTCCTCCAGAAATGTGCTGGGATTTCACGGAGGTGGTAACTCTGACGAGCAACAGGTTCTGTCCTCCAGGCAGGTGCTGGGCTTCCCTCCGGCCTCCCTGACCCATCCTGGTCTCCAAGAGCCTCTTTCTTTGTGTCAGGCATGCTCGTTTCTGGGGACAGCCCTCCTGGCTCCTGCCAACCACCACGGTCTTGTCCGTTGGTTCCTGGAAGGGAGGGAACAACCTTAATAGCTGTGCAAACAGAGAGATGGAAGCCCCAACAGTCTGGTCCAATGCCAGGGCAGTGCTGGTGGCCTGAGCGATGCCCCCGCAATGGTGGTTGCAAACATGCTGGAAGGCCAGGAGAAACACTGGCAAGGAGGCCAGCGGCACTTGAGACTCTGGGCCTCTGTGGCTGGAGCATGCTGCAATACGTCTCCTCCTGTGCAGCAGGAAGGCATTGGGGGCAAAGGGCAGTTTAGGCCAGGGGGGATTTAGATCCTTCCTCCCAAGCATGGCAGAGGATGAATCCCGACCCCCTTCCTGAGCTTGATCCGCCTGCACGGAGCAAAGCGGATCTGCACCAGTGACATGTAAGTGCATCACAACCTACTGCTTTTGTGGTGCTCATAATTCATCTGGGGCTGGGAAATTGAGAAGCTGCACACCACAACTGCCATGGATCAAGAGTGGATAGGGGGGGTGCTCTTTTGCCTCTCTCACAACACCAGAACCAGGGGACAGCTCCCCCTTTCCTCTGGGAAATTAGTGCAGAAGATGACCAGTCAGGAGGATTTATTGGGTTTACTGGTCACTTGGCCAGCAGTCCAGCCCTTGTGGATCTCACACATATGGTTTTGAGTGGGCAGATTTTATATCTGGCAGCACGACCAGTTTTTCTATACACACACAGACTCTTTAAAGCCCTGTTAGAAAGACCCCCCCCCACCTTCCTCAGGACATTCCTCACTGGTTCAGTCCTCCTATTTTATTTGGCCTCCATCAAGCTCTGTCCTCAATAATGCTAAGAACATAAGAAAAAGCCTTGCTGGATCAGGCCAAGGCCCATCTAATCCAGCTTCCTGTATCTCACAGTGGCCCACCAGATGCCTCAGGGAGCCCGCAAGACAACCAGATACTTGTGTCCTGCTGCCACTCCCCTGCATCTGGCATTTTAAAGTAGATTACCCTTGTACCACCCCCAAGGAATACACCAGACTGAGGCTGGGGTTTAACTTTATTAATCACAAATGTAAATCATGTAACCTACGGAACACCCATCCCTCCCTCGTCAGTCTGGGGTAGGCAAAAAAACTGCCGTCCATACTTGGCCAATTTGGATGACAGAAAAAAATTCCTACCCGGCCCTCATGATGAGCGACCAGCTAATCTCAGACTGGACATACCCATCATAGCTTGTAACCTATAATGTAGTTTTCCTCCATAAATTTATCCAATCCCCTTTTAAAGTCATCCAGGCCCAATGCCATCACCACATCTCGTGGCAAGGAGTTCCACATTCTAATTACACACTGGGTAAAGAAATACTTTCTTTTGTTCGTTCTAACTCTCCTAACACTCAGTTTTAGAGGATGCCCCCTGGTTCTGGTATTGTGTGAGAGGGAAAAGAGATTCCCTTTGTCTACTCTATCCACTCCGTGCATAATTTTGTATGTCTCAATTATGTCCCCCCTCAGGCGCCTTCTTTCTAGACTGGAGAGCTCCAAAAGCTGTAACCTTTCCTCGTAAGGGAGGTGCCCCAGCCCAGTAATCATTTTAGTTTCTCTTTTCTATAGTAGAAAATATACTATGGTATATAGTAGGCATAACGGAAACCTGGTGGAATGCAGAGAACCAGAGGGATACTGCAACCCCAGGCTACAAACTCTATAGGAGGGACAGGGAAGGGTGTGTTGGTGGTAGGGTGGCCATCTATATCAAAGAAGGGATAGAATTCAGCACCCACTGAAGGTGGGCCGGACTCCACCATGGAGTCACTGTGGGTTAAATTATCAGGTCATAAGAGTGATGTAGTAGTGGAGGTGTGCTATTGTCCTCCAGATCAAAAAATTGAAGGTGACCTTGAAACGAGGAAACAAATCAGGGCATTGACCAAGAGAGACAGGATTGTAATCATGGGGGACTTCAATTATCCTTATATCGACTCATATCCTCATATCAACTATATCATATCCTCATATTGACTGGGTCAACTGGTGCTCTGGTTAAGAAAGAGAGACCGGATTCCTTGACGTGCTGAATGACTGTGCCTTAGAGCAGCTAGTCATGGAGCCCAACAGAGGACAGGCGACTCTGGATTTAATATTGTGTGGTACCCAGGACCTAGTTAGGGATGTAAGTGTTACTGAGCCATTGGGGAACAGTGACCATGCTGCGATTGGTTTTGCCATGCATGTCCACGAAAGGGTGCAGAGCAAATCTGACACAAGAACCCTTGACTTTCGAAGGGCAGTTTTCCCTCAGATGAGGAGGCTAGTTAGAAAGAAATTGAAAGGGAAGGGAAAAAGAGTCCAGTCCCTCCAGGCTGCGTGGAGGCTGTTTAAAATAACAGTAGTAGAGGCCCAGCGGAAGTGTATACTGCAAAGAAAGAAGGATTCAACAAGGTCCAGGAGAGTTCCTGCATGGCTGACCAACACAGTCAGAGAAGCTGTAAAGAGCAAGGAAGCTTCTTTCCGTAAACAGAAGTCTTACCCAAATGATGAGAATAAAAAACAACATAAACTCTGGCAAAGGACAATATACGGGAGGCCAAGAAAGGGTTTGAGGAACGCATGGCTAGCAATATAAAGGGGAATAATAAAAGCTTCTTCAAATATGTTAGAAGCAGGAAACCTGCCAGAGAGGCGGTTGGCCCGCTGGATGGTGAGGGAGGGAAAGAGGAGATAAAAGGGGACTTGGAGATTGCAGAGAAATTAAAAGAATTCTTTGCATCTGTCTTCACAGCAGAAGAACTTGGGCAGATACCGCAGCCTGAACAGCCCTCCCTAACTAAGGAATTAAATCAAATAATGGTTAATAAAGAAGATGTTTTAGATCAAATTGATAAATTACATAAAAATAAGTCACCAGGCCCAGATGGTACACACCCAAGAGTTATTAAGGAACTAAAGAACGAAGTTGCTGACCTCTTAACTAGAGTATGCAATTTGTCCCTTCAAACGGCCATGGTGCCAGAGGATTGGAGGATAGCCAATGTCACGCCAATCTTTAAGAAAGGGAGAAGGGGGGACCCTGGAAACTACAGGCCGGTCAGCCTAATGTCTGTTCCGGGTAAGATGGTGGAAAGCCTCATCAAAGATAAAATCCTAAAACACGTAGAGGAACAAGTACTGCTGAAGGAAAGTCAGCATGGCTTCTGTGAGCTCACGAACCTTTTGGAATTCTTTGAAAAGGTCAACAGGCACATGGATGTGGGTGAACCTATGGATATCATATACCTGGATTTTCAGAAGGCGTTTGACAGTCCCCCACCAAAGGCTGCTGAAGAAACTTCACAGTCAAGGAATAAGAGGGCAGGTCCTCTTATGGATCCAGAATTGGTTGAGGGCCAGGAAACAGAGAGTGGGGGTCAATGGGCAATTTTCACAATGGAGAGAGGTGAAAAGCGGAGTGCCCCAGGGATCTGTCTTGGGGCCCGTGCTTTTCAACTTATTCATAAATGACCTAGAGACAGGGATAAGCAGCGAGGTGGCCACCTTTCAGGATGACACAAAACCTTTCTGGGTGGTGAAGACCAGAAGGGATTGTGAAGAGCTCCAGAAGGATCTCTCCAAGTTGGGGGAATGGGCAGCCAAACAGCAGATGCGTTTCAACATAGACAAGTGTAAAGTGATGCACATTGGGGCCAAAAATCAAAACTTCACCTATAGGCTTATGGGTTCTGAGCTGTCTGTGACAGCTCACAAGAGAGATCTTGGGGTGCTGGTGGACAGTTCAATGAAGGTATCGACCCAGTGTGCAGCAGCAATTAAGAAGGCCAATTCCATGCTTGGGGTATGGAATTGGGGCTGAGAATAATACAGCCAACATTATCATGCCATTGTACAAATCGATGGTAAGGCCACACCTGGAATATTGTGTACAGTTCTGGTCGCCGCACCTCAAAAAGGACATAGTGGAGTTGGAAAAGGTGCAGAATAGAGCAACAAAATTGATTACGGGGCTGGGGCGCCTCCCTTATGCCGAAAGACTGCAGCGTGGGGCTCTTCAGCCTAGAAAAAAGGCACCTGAGGGGGGACATGATTGATACATACAAATTATGCACGGAAGGGATAGAGTCGATAGAGGGATGTTCTTTTCCCTCTCTCAAAACACCAGAACCAGGGGGCATCTGCTAAAACTGAGGGTTGGGAGAGTTAAAACAGATAAAAGGAAGTACTTTTTTACCCAGCGGGTAGTTAACTTGTGGAACTCTTTGCCACAGGAGGTGGTGATGGCATCTGGTCTAGATGCCTTTAAGAGGGGATTGGACAGATTTCTGGAAGAAATGTCCATCGTGGGCTATAGGCCATGATGGCTTCTGCAACCTCCTTACATTAGTAGTAGGCTACTTCAGAGCACCGGGTTCAAGGGAGTGGCAACAGGATGCAAGCATCTGGTTGTCTCATGCCTCCCTGGGGCACCTGGTGGGCCGCTGTGAGATACAGGAAGCTGGACTAGATTGGCCAAGGGTCAGCCATGCCTAGTTGATGCACCTGCCACATCACATGGAGGGGGGCAGGAAAAATGCAGGATAGGATTCAGTTACCCCACTTTTTTACAACCTCTGGGTGTTACCCCTGTTGGGCCTGTTGGATCAAAGAATCATAGATTATAGAGTTGGAAGCAATACACAAGGTCATCTTTGGGGATGTTCTTTTCCCTCTCTCAAAACACCAGAACTGGGGGGCATCCGCTCAAATTGAGGGTTGGGAGAGTTAAAACAGATAAAAGGAAGTACTTTTTTACCCAGCGGTGGTTAGTCTGTGGAACTCTTTGCCACAGGAGGTAGTGATGGCATCTGGTCTGGATGCCTTTAAGAGGGGATTGGGCAGATTTCTGGAGGAAAGGTCCATTGTGGGCTATAGGCAATGATGGATTGGGCAACCTCCTTACATTGGTGGTGGGCTACTTCAGAGTACCGAGTGCAAGGGAGTGGCAACAGGATGCAGGCATTTTGTTGTCTCGTCTGCTTCCTGCGGTATCTGGTAGGCCACTGTGAGATACAGGAAGCTGGACTAGATGGGCCTTTGGCCTGATCCAGCAGAGCTCTTCTTATGTCCTTAACCTCCCCAAACTGAGGCGAGAGAAGTCACATCACAGTGGGGGCACACAATCCCCCTTCTGTGAACCCGGCTGCCTGCACTGATATCTATAGGTTCCCCTCCCTCTCTCACATACACACAATGCAGCCGTAACATCCCTATGGAGGTAGAGGAGGTGGTGGCATGGTAAGTTTTGCAAGGCGCCTTACCTTACTTTGCTGTGTAAATTGCTCCTACTCCCTCGGTTGCTGTAGCCTCGCTGTCGCAGTCCATGAGGATTGGCTACAACAGCAAGGGAGAGGTGCGACTTACACGGCAAGATCATGCACCTTGCAAAATGTAGCACACCTGCTCTCCCACTAGTGCTCCTGCTGCAGCTGGTATTCAGAAGTAGACTGCCCCTGAAGCTGGAGGTTCTGTGGAACTCCTTCCCACAGGATGTGGGGGATGGCACCTGCAGACAAAAATTAAACATTTATTATTTATTTCTTTAAATGTATCTTAATGCCACCTTTCTCCAGATTTCACTGGACACAAGGCAGTTTTACATTGGCAGGCTGTTCACAAACCCCGTTTTTTCAGTTGGGGTTTTTACAACTATTGTTCTATTCACAGTTCGCAGAACCCTCAATTTCTTCAGATGTTTCCCTTTCAGTGTGTGGCCCTCATCCTATCCTGGCTGCGTGCACTCTGACACTTTCAGAGCCTTCACAGTCTACCACAGATCACACCCTAGTCCAGTTCTGAAGATTTTATCCGCCTTTTGTCAGCTGACTCATCCACACTCCTCATATTCCTCCCCACGCTCTGTTAGAGACTTCCGGTCTCCCATCCAAGGCCAATCCAAGGCTGAACCTGCTTAGCACCTTCAGGCAGGGCAACAGCTCAACCTCCAGAACAAACTTCCTGATTCAATGGTTCCCCGTCCCAAAAGGCCTCCCAATCTTATTCCATGCACTTTTGTTAACGAGTAACAAAAGGGGGCATCTGCTAAAACTGAGGGTTGGGAGAGTTAAAACAGATAAAAGGAAGTACTTTTTTTACCCATCTCATCCTGCTTCCACCTGGACAGGGAGGCTGCCCAGGTGTGGATCACTCCCTCTTGTGAGGTCACTAAGCTGCCCCAACCACAAACCGAGATGGGGTGGCAAATTGCCCTACTCATAAATAACATCCACAGATGCTTGTAAGTAATAATATACTGACAGTGAGGTTAAATTAAATTAGTATTTGAAACCATAATAAATACACACAATAAAAAGAACTGCAGACTTATATAACCAGAACCAGGGGGCATCCGCTAAAACTGAGGGTTGGGAGAGTTAAAACATAAAAGGAAGTACTTTTTTACTCAGCGGGTAGTTAATCTGTGGAACTCTTTGCCACAGGAGGTGGTGATGGCATCTGGTCTAGATGCCTTTAAGAGGGGATTGGACAGATTTCTGGAAGAGGAGTCCATTGTGGGCTATAGGCAATGATGGATTGTGCAACTTCCTTGCATTGGTGGTGGGCTAGTTCAGAGTACCGGGTGCAAAGGAGTGGCAACAGGATGCAAGCATCTTGTTGTCTCATGCCTCCCTGGGGCACCTGGTGGGCCGCTGTGAGATACAGGAAGCTGGACTAGATGGGCCTTTGGCCTGATCCAGCAGGGCTCTTCTTATGTTCTGTACTTTTTCTAATTCCACTCTGTCGTTTTTGAGATGTGGAGACCAAAACTGTACACAATATCTAGGTATGGCCTTACCATTGCCTTGTACAATGGCAATACAATATCGGCTGTTTTATTTTCAATCCCTTTTCTAATTATCCCTAACATGGAATTTGCCTTCTTCACTGCCGCTGTACACTGGGTTGACATTTTCATCAAGCTGTCCACTAACACCCCAAGATCTCTCTCCTGGTCTGTCACTGACAGCTCAGAACCCATTAACCTATATGTGAATTTTTGATTTTTTGCCCCAATATGCATTACTTTGCACTTATTTATTGAAACGCATCTGCCATTTTATTGCCCATTCTCCCAGTTCTGAGAGATCCTTCTGGAGCTCTTCACAATCCATTCTAGTTTTCACCACCTGGAAATGTTTAGTGTCATCTGCAAATTTGGCCACCTCAGTGCTCATGCCTGTCTCCAGTTCATTTATGAATAAGTTAAAAAGCACTGGTCCCAGGACAGATCCCTGGGGCACACCGCGCTTCACCTCTCTCCACTGTGAAAACTGCCCATTAATCCCCACTCTCTGCTTCCTGATCCTCAACCAATTCTCAATCCACAAGAGCACCTGCCCTCTTATTCCCTGACTGTGAAGTTTTTTCAGCAGCCTTTGGTGAGGGACTGTGTCAAAAGCTTTCTGAAAATCTAGATATATAATATCTATTGGTTCACCAACATCCACATGCCTGTTGATCTTTTCGAAGAATTCCAAAAGGTTTGTGAGGCAAGACTTACCCTTACAGAAGCCATGCTGATTCTCCCCGAGCAAGGTTTGGTCTTCTATATGTTTTAGGATTTTGTCTTTAATGAGACTTTCCACCATCTTTCCTGGAATGGATGTGAGGCTGACCGGCCTATAGTTTCCTGGGTTCCCTCTCCTACCATACCTCTTGCATTTAGCTGAGCCCTTCTTTCTTTGTGGGATACACTTCCCCTGGGCTTCTATTACTGTTTTTATTACTCCATGCTTTCTCGAGTGTTTGGACTTTTTTCACCTTCCCTTTTAACTTCATCCTAAGTAGTTTCCTCATTTGTGGGAAATTTGCCCTTTGAAAGTCAAGGATTTTTGTATCAGATTTATTTGGCACGCTGCCCCCAACATGCATGGCGAAACAGCTCGCAGCATGGTCACTGTTCCCTAATGGCTCTGTAACATTGGCATCCTAACCAGGTCCTGGGTGTTACACATTATTATATCCAGAGTCACCTGTCCTCTGGTGGGATCCATGACAAGTTGCTCCAAGGCAACTTCATTTAGCATCATTTAGCATGTCAAGAAACCCTGTCTCCCTTTCTTGACTGGAACACGAGTTGACCCAGTCAATATGGGGATAATTAAAATCACCCATGACCACAATCCTACCCCTCTTTGATGCCTCCCTAATTAGTTTCCTCATCTCAACGTCCTTTTCAGGTTTTTGATCTGGGGAGTGATAACACTTGAACCTAATAATTTAACCCACAATGCTTCTGTGGTAGAGTCAGACCCACCTTCAACCTCTACACTTCTAGAATCTATCCTTTCTTTGACATAGATAAGAACATAAGAACATAAGAAGAGCCCTGCTGGATCAGGCCAAAGGCCCATCTAGTCCAGCTTCCTGTATCTCACAGAGGCCCACCAGGTGCCCCAGGGAGGCGTGAGACAACAAGATGCTTGCATCCTGTTGCCACTCCCTTGCACCCAGTACTCTGAAGTAGCCTACTACTAATGTAAGGGGATTACAACCCATCATTGCCTATAGCCCACAATGGACTTTTCTTCCAGAAATCTGTCCAATCCCCTCTTAAAGGCATCAAGACCAAATGCCATCACCACCTCCTGTGGCAAAGAGTTCCACAGATTAACTACCCGCTGGGTAAAAAAGTACTTCCTTTTATCTGTTTTAACTCTCCCAACCCTCACTTTTAGCGGATGCCCCCTGGTTCTGGTGTTTTGAGAGAGGGAAAAGAACATCCCTCTATCGACTCTATCCCTTCCGTGCATAATGTTGTATGTCTCAATCATGTCCCCCCTCAGGCACCTTTTTTCTAGACTGAAGAGCCCCAAATGCTGCAGTCTTTCTTCATAAAGAAGGTGCCCCAGCCCTGTAATCATTCTTGTCGCTCTCTTCTGCACCTTTTCCAGATGCCCACTCCACCTCCAACACGCCCCTCCCTGTCCCTCCTGTAAAGTTTAAAGCCTGGTATTGTGGTATCCCACTGGTTCTCCACATTCCACCAGGTTTCTGTTATGCCCACTATGTCAATATTCTCCCTAGCCACTAAACATTCCAATTCTCCCATCTATGCTCGAAGACTCCAAGCATTAGTATAAAAGCACCTGTATGTGGGGTCCCCAAAGAAGGACTGCTTGCTTCCACCTCTAGCTCTACAGTCTCTTATTCTGCTGAACTCACTATCACTTCCCATCATTCTTCTACTCCTAATTCTTACACTATCGTTACCTTGTTCTTCTGTCACCTCGCCACCCTTATTCACTAGGTTTGAGGAGTCCTGAACCGGATGCCACTTGGCTCCTGCCGGCTTTCCCCCGGGGTTTAGTTTAAAAGTGGCTCTGCTACCACTAATATTACACGTCAGCAGTCTGGTTCCATTTTGGTTCAAGCGCAGCCCGTCCTCCTTGTATAGACCTGGTTTGCCCCAAAACGCTCCCCAGTGCCTAATAAATCTAAACCCCTCCTCCCAACACCACCTACCAAAAGGTAGGGGCCTTTTCCATGCCAGATGATGTCCTGGGGGAACGTGAGAGCTCAAGGGGGAAGAGCCCGGATTTGTGCATGCTGGGGATGGAGGAGGAATTGGTGCCAGTATCTCTTGTAGGCTCCCTGAGGCGTCTGGTGGGCCGCTGCGAGATGCAGGAAGCTGGCTGGGATGGCCTGACCCAGCACAGGGGCTCTGCCGATGTTCTCATAATACTATTAAAGGCCAACAGACGCCCGCACTGCATTCCTAAAGCAGCCGAACAGCAGCTGCCCCGAAGCAGATCCGAGCAGCGGATGCAAAAGCGTGGGAGGGATTTGGTCACTTTCCCTGCACTGGCTGGGCTGCGAGCGGGGCTCCTCTCCTCCTCCCCACTGCCCCCCTCTTTTCCTCCCCCCAGCCGCAACGCTGCCCCCCCCCCCGTGGAGCAAGACTCACCGCCAGACCCCAGGAGAAGCTGCTGACCTCGCGCACGTGGGTGGGGAAGACGAAGGACGGGGGTGGGGTTAGGGTGGCACCCTAGGAATCCGCGAGCGTCGCTGTTAACCCTTAGCGCGCCTCTCATCACCCAGTGCATGTTCTCTTCTCCTCTTCTCCTCTTGTTTTTGAAGAGGTTGTTCTCTTCTCCTCTTCCTTTTGCATTGCTTGCAATCGGGGCGGGGAGGGGGCAGATCGAGGTTTGGATTATTCTCGGTTCATCTAGTCTCCTATTCATTAAAAGGAAGTGGGCAGCCAGGGAGAGGTACCCTACCAAGCTCGTGCCTGAGGCAACAAGCTCAATCGCTCTCCGGGATGGGCCAGCCCTGCTTGTGCTTATCCAAATGCACAAATCCTCCCACTCAAGGGCTTAAGGGTAGGGTTGCCAGATACCGACTGGGCCAGAGTGCCTCTACCTTTAAGCATTGGAATCTGGGCAGGTGCAGCTTTTGAAACACTTCCATGATGAGCTGCTTGTATCTGGTCACCCTACTTAAGGGGGAGCAGAGGCAACTGGCTCCACCATCACCCCAGCAATCCTTTGGCACCCGGCTCAATTAGTGTCGTCTGCAAACTTGGCCCCCTCGCTGTTTATCCCTATTTCCAGGTCATTTATGAACAAGCTGAAAAGCACGCCCCCCCCCAAGTGAAAATTGCCCGTTGTCCCCCACGCTCTGTTTCCCGGTCCCCAACCTTTTCTTAATCCATGTTTGGGCAAGAAGGCGTAACGCAGTTTTCATCCTAATGCTGCGGATTGTTGTCCTGTAGCGCTAGCCCAGCTGCATTTTGCATGACAGTGAGTGATCAAATGGCCTTTCTGGCACGTTCTTGCAGGTGGGTTTGGGGCTGGGAAGGAGGACGCGGGGTATTGGGTGGGGGTAAGTGGAGGGCTGCACAGCCAGAGATGCGCCTCCCCGGCGCTCCTGGGAGCTGAGGAGCCGCTTCCCCTGTACTGCCAAAGCAAGGTCAATCTAACCTCCTTGTGCCAAAGACTTTCTGCTAGGAGGCGCTCTAGGGGTTAAAACAAGAGATCCTGTATTCCTAGAGGGGCGGGGGGAGGGAGAATGGATGGGAAGTCACTTCCGGTCGTCCTCCCCTTTCTTTTGTTTTCCCAGAGAGTATAGATAGCTAGAGGCGGCATAATGTCGTTTTCTTGAAGCCGTGGGTATACAAATATGGCTGACTCATATCTTTCCCGCCAAGGAGGTCGATTGCCGCGAATTCACGAATAAAAATCTCCCTGCACGTTTGTAAAAGTTAATTTCAATCTCTTTAAGCATGCCTGCGTGTTCTGCATACGGGTGTGCGAATCGCTGAACGAAAAATAGGATTTAATTTCCACGGAAAGATTCATGTATTCTCATTACATCGTCTCAATAATTTTTGCCCACCCTCCCCTTTTTTTCTTTCCTTCCCGTTCACACTTTATTTTTGCTTGTGTAGATTTAAATAGTCTGTCAAAATAGTGCACTCTGAGTTTAAATAGACAGCATTTCGTCCGGTGTGCTCAGTAATATAATTACGCGGAATTAAACCTTGGAATTGCATATTGAATCATAATAAGGTTACCAATGATGTTTCTACACGATCACACGTTGTTATTTTCGTAAGTTTTTATTTCAGGAGTAAACGATTCATGCCTAAACATCACGCGAAAACCAATCTGAAATGCTTGGAATCAGCATTGTTTTGAGTAAACGTACATGGCTGCTAAGCCCGCCCCCTGGCCTCATTTGGTTCCCTATCGATTCTTAAAGCATGCCGCCTCTAGCTATCTATACTCTCTGGTTTTTCCCCACTCACGTGGGTGGGACCTTCTGGGAGGGCTGGAAAAGAATAGAGGAGGGTGGGAGAGAGATCGGCGAAGAGGAAGCAGGAGGGGGGAGAGAAAACCCACCGCATGCTAAACTTTGTAGCTGCTTTGGAGCAGCTGCCTTTAAATGGTTGTCTATGCAGTGTATATCTAAGTGTGTATACCGAGAAGTGAGTTCCACTGAATTCAATGAGACTTATAAGGTGGGGGCTTGGACAGCTTCTCTCTGTTGCGTTTCAGTTCTGTTGCGTTTTCAGTTTGTGCCGCATTTTTACTGTTGCGTTTCCCTGCTCTAACAGCTGTGTTCTGCTTTCTGTCTCTTGAGAAAGGCAGGCGAGACTGAGATCGCGGGAAAGGAAAATAAAATGAATCTTGCCCCTGAAAAGGATCCTTCCAGCATCCCTGTGAGTTCCTGAAAGACCAGAGAGGTCGTTAGAGAGTTGATACCTCCGAAGACCCCAACTGAGGAGGACAATCCTGGGTGAGTGTTTTAATAACAGTTATAAAAAGTGGTGCA
>JAJKFI010011264.1:44677-80265 GCA_029204185.1 Lerista edwardsae
CACACACACACACACACACACCCGGGCAGGTGCACCACTGGTTGTAAAGATGCCCTTCTCGCCTGCGTTAAACCACCCGGATCCTTCCAAGAGCTGTGCCTCGGGGGGGGGGGGCTGGGAACTCTCTCCAAAGGTGTGCCAAGGATGAGAAATGCATGATTTGCAAGGGGGGCAGGCAGAGAGGAAAGAGTGAATGGAAGAAAATAAGTCAAGGTCTGTGAGGTTCGGAGAGGGTTGGGAGCAGCATCAGATTGGACAAGGAAGCGCCATTCTAGAAAGGTGAGCGTCTTCTCATTGCCCTTCTCCCTCACAGGCAGCTCAATGGCTTTGGTGGCACCTGCTAAACCGTCTCCTCTTCGGCGTGGAGCAGAAACAGCAATGATGCCGCCTGCTCAGGTAGGGGGCAGATTACCTGGGAAATGTCCCAGGAACAGCCACAGAAGGTACTTCCTATTCTCTTATGTGACTTAAAATGTCTTCCACCCCACACACACACACACAATCCTGTTATAAAACCTGCCAAGTCAGGTTGACGCAGTTGACCACTAAAATATTGAACAACAACAACAAAACCATTAGTTGAGTGTCATCCTCACAGCTTGTAAGATGCTTCCTACGTCTTAGTGGTGGCCTCCCTTTTTCAGGGCACAATTAGACCCTGAGATCTGGCTGGCTGACGTAGGGGCACTGGCGCCCCCAGGCGTCATTGCAGGAGTCAATATCACACTCAGCACTGATCTTAGAAGCCGTTGGAATGCCTTGCCACCCTGGGCAGGAAGCTTCGGCCATCCTCTCCCAGCTGCTTCTGCTGGCCAATTGCTTCACTGGAAGGATCCACCAGGGGGCATCCGCTAAAACTGAGGGTTGGGAGAGTTAAAACAGATAAAAGGAAGTACTTTTTTACCCAGCGGGTAGTTAATCTGTGGAACTGTTTGCCACGGGAGGTGGTGATGGCATCTGGTCTAGATGCCTTTAAGAGGGGATTGGATGGATTTCTGGAGGAAAGGTCCATCGTGGGCTATAGGCAATGATGGGTGGTGCAACCTCCTTACATTAATAGTAGGTGAATTCAGAATGCCGGGTACAAGGGAGTGGCAACAGGATGCAAGCATCTTGTTGTCTCATGCTTCCCTGGGGCACCTGGTGGGCCACTGTGAGATACAGGAAACTGGACTAGATCCACAGTTTGGGGGTTCTCCTGGATCCGCAGCTGCACCTGGATTTCCAGGTGGCGGCGGTGGCCAGGGTAGCCTTTGCTCAGCTTCGGCTGATTCGCCAGTTGCGACCATACCTGAGCTGCGTGGACCTGGCCACAGTGACCCACACCCTAGTGACATCCAGATTAGATTATTGCAACGCGCTCTACGTGGGGCTGCCTTTGAAGACGGCCCGGAAATTACAACTAGTACAGAACGCGGCTGCTTGGGTGGTTGCTGGGGCACATCGGTTTGACTCTGTCGGGCTGTTGCTTCAGCAGCTACACTGGCTGCCGGTTCTGTTCCGGGCCCGATTCAAAGTGCTTGTTTTGACTTTTAAAGCCCTTTACGGCTTGGGTCCGGGGTATTTGAGGGACCGCCTCCTTCCATACAATCCTACCCGTACTCTTAGGTCATCTGGGGGGGCCTTTTGACTGTGCCGCCACCAGGAGAGGTGAGAGGGGTGGCGGCCAGGAATAGGGCCTTCTCGGTGGTGGCCCCCCAACTCTGGAATACTGAAAACCTTAGAACTGAGAAATACCCTTAGAATTGAGAAATGCTCCCTCTTTGGCAATATTTCGGCGGGGGCTGAAGACCTTCTTGTTTCAACAAGCTTTTAATTGTTGACAGGCTGGCTGGCTGGGTTTTTAGACTCTATATTTTAGGATCCACGGGGCTTGTTTTAATTTTAATTATTTTAATGTTGCTTTTAATTACTTTTTTAATTGAAATTGTGATTTTATTGCATTTTGTAAGCCGCCTTGGGGCAGAAAGGCGGGATATAAATTAATTAATTAAATAAATAAATAATAGATGGGCCTTGGCCTGATCCAGCAAGGCTCTTCTTATGTCCTTATGATTATTTTTAAACCTTAATAAATGCATCTAATAGCATGTTATGGCAGCAATTTTCTATTTTTTTTTTTCATGGCATACCATTATCTCCTCTATGGTCTTCACCTCTTAGGATGTCACTTCCAGCTTCTAGAAGACTCTTCCAGGTTCTAATTCTAGGGCAACTGTCCATAGTAATAAATTTTCCCTCTTCTTCCGCCAGCTCAACCACGGTGCTCCAAACTCCTTTGACACACCTGTGAATCTTTCGAAGCACACCAGTGTGCCACAGTACAGTGGTCGAAAATGGTTGGTTTGTGGTTTCAGTGTGGTACAAAGGAGCGCCAGATCTACTTACATGCAGCTCTGGAGTCCGATTTCCTTTTCCAAAGCAGGTTGTATATATGACATTAGAAAATAAAGTAGTCTGCCAACCTTTCCTAGACCATATGTCAATTACAGGTAAGTGATCCAGGCTGCAATCCTATCCACACTTACATGGGAGTAAGCCCCACTGACCATAAGTAGACATGCATAGGATTGGGCTATAAGAAGAGCCCCACTGGATCAGGCCAAAGGCCCATCTAGTTCAGCTTCCTGTATCTCACAGTGGCCCACCAGGTGCCTCAGGGAGCACATGAGACAACTAGATACCTGCATCCTGTGGCCACTCCCTTGCACCTGGCATTCTGAGGTAGCTTACTTCTAATGTATGGAGGTTTCACCACCCATCATGGCCTGTAGCCTGCGATGGAATTTTCCTCCAGAAATCTGTCCAATCCCCTTTTAAAGGCACCTAGGCCAGATGCCATCACCACCTCCTGTGGCAAGGAGTTCCACAGATTAATTATCCACTGGGTAAAAAAGTATTTCCTTTTATCCTAACTCTCCCATCACTCAATTTCCGTTGCGAGAGAGGGAAAAGAACATCCCTCTATCAGGCTCCCCAACCAGAATCAGCATTGCAGCTGTGGTAATTGAGTCAGAGGGATTCAGTATCTCAAGAACATAAGAAGAGCCCTGCTGGATCAGGCCAAAGGGGGTCCATCTAGTACAGCTTCCTGTATCTCACAGTGGTCCATCAGATGCCTCAGATCTTCTTTCAATCCCATGTGCTTAGTCTAGGGCTGCTGTTTATCCTGTCAGAAAAAGCAGAAAGAAAAAGTTCACCTGACTGATTGAACACTGGCAAATATACTTTGAGAAAATACCCAGTTCCTTCCACCTTCATTTCTCCTTTCAGGCTTTGAGCCAAAGAGCAGAGCAGAAATTATTTCTGAAGAGGTTTTTTTCCCCCCCAGGATTCGGTGTCCTTTGAGGAGGTGGCTGTGTATTTCACGGCAGAGGAGTGGGCCCTGCTGGATCTAGGCCAGAAAGCCCTGTACAGGGAAGTCATGCTGGACACTTACAGGATGCTGGCCTCTCTGGGTAAGTAAGGGTGGTCCTTCCTAGTTGGCAGGCCCCAGGCGTGAGCTGCCCTTCTTGCTTCTCTCAGCCCGGAATTCCTTCATTGAAAAGTGGGCGTGTGGGTCGAATGTGTGTCCTGCAGTGTCTCAGTGTTGCAGAGCTGGGCTTGGCCTGACGGATGGTGTTTGGGGAACAGAATCATAGAGTTGGAAGCGACCTACAAGGTCATCCAGTCCAAACTCCTGCCTGTAGCAGGAAATCCTCCTAGAGCAGTGGCTCCCAAAGTGTGGGTCGGGACCACCTGTGGGTCGCAAGCCGATTGCAGGTGGATTGCAAAGCAACTAGAGCAGCCATATTAAAAATATGGGACAATGGGGTGCTGGAAAAGGGGAGGGCTGTGTGGTGGTTTGGCTTGTGTCAAGGTTATAAATAGTGTTGTTTTTTTCTTTCTGATTCACTTTGCTATTGGAAAGTGGCTGAGAAATCACCCAACCTATGGCTGCATTCTGAGGAAAACAGCAGGTTCTAGTGTCACAATGATGGCAGTTCCAGCCATGACACAGGGTTCTGCAGAGCTGCAGAACCTGTAAGGCATGTTCAACCGCTGTGCCCCAAATTCCCACAGCACCCCTGTGGATCGGATGCAGCACATTGGTTGAAAATTGCTGGCTTGGGGAAAAAAGAGGAAGGGCGGACTTGAGTGAGGCTTCCCTTCTATGTGCTGCGAGGTGGAGGAAAGAAAAGTGGCCGGTTTTTCTGCACAGCTTTTTCTGTCTAAGTCTACCCACTTGCCTCTGTTTTGGCGAGGGGCCATTCTAGAACCAGGCTGACTGGTTTTGCGATCAGAAGCAATCCGTATCTTTGTTTCCTTCACAGGGGAATTTCCCAAGCCTGCCTTCATTTCCCAGCTGGAAGAAGGGGAAGATCTGTTTCAGCAGGATTGCAAGGGAACGGCGAGATCAGCAGGTAGGGTGTTGAGCTGGGCAACTCCCAGCATGTTCCTGGCCCCAGAACTCCCCTCTGCCTTTGGAGCTCAGGTGGAAGGCTGAGTCTGAATTGGCCCCACTCCTGTGACAGTGATAATTGTTTCTGGGCTTTTTCCTGATCATGTAAGAAGAGCCCTTATGCTGGATCAGGCCAAGGGCCCATCTAGTCCAGCTTCCTGTATCTCACAGTGGCCCACCAGCTGCTTCATGGAGCACACAATAAGCTATCTGAATCCTGTGGCCACTCCCTTGTATCTGGCATTCTGAGGTACATTTCCAAGGTAAAATTCTGAGGTACATATGAGGTAAAATTGCTATTCTGTCTGTGGGGAGGCAGCCATCATAATTTCCCCCACAATCTGAGCCTTAAGAAAAGCCTCACTGGATCAGGCCAAGGGCCCATCTAGTCCAGCTTCCTGTATCTCACAGTGGCCCACCAGATGCCTAAGGGAGCTCAGTAGACAACAAGATGCCTGCTTCACATTGTCAGTCCCTTGTATCTGGCATTCTGAGGTAAATTTCTGAGGAAAAATTCTGAGGTAAATAAAACAGGAGGAGGAAGCTTGCGACCCAATCTGGGCCTTAAAAACATAAGAAGAGCCCCGCTGGATCAGGCCAAAGGCCCACCTAGTCCAGCTTCCTGGATCTCACAGCGGCCCACCAGGTGCCCCAGGGAGCACATGAGACAACAAGACGCCCCTATCCTGTTATCACAACTTGTAACCTGTCAAGGACTTTTCCTGCGGAAATCAGTCCAGTCCTGTTTTGAAGGCATCTAGGCCTTCAGGTGCCATGGCCATCCTGCGGCAAGGAGTTCCACTGATTAATTGTGCACTAGGTAGCAAAATACGTCCTTTTTAACCCAATCCTATGGGCCTTTTGCTTCTGCGGAACCAGCATTCTGCTGCCACAAAAGGCCCAGCTTCCTGAGGCAGCAGACTCATGTCCCATGGGCCCCAGGATGCTTCTAGTGGCAGTGGTGTGTAGTGGGTGGGGAGGGGGAAGACACAGGGAGTTTGGGGATCGAATGGGGGAGGGAAGGTGGCATCCTCTGGCACCAGCAACTTGCATCAGGATCCTATCCCCCTTTTCCCCAACTAGTCCCCCTCTTGTCCCTCCAACATGTGTCAGCAGTTTTGCTGCTGTAGGTCTGGGAAATCTGGCAGAGAGGTAAGGAGAATATTTTTCCTGGCCTCTCTCAGGCCTCCTGTTGCCCCCCCCCATAATCTTCAGCGCATGCCTCCATGTTTGGGGTTCTGGTTAGCAACCGTGGCTGTGCCTGCTCAACGTCAGACTAACCCAAGCGAGCAGTGAAGTTCAGTTCCCCATCACAGCAGCCTCTTGGCCAGGTGCCAGCTGGGAAGAGGCAGCCCCTGGGGGGGTGGGTGGCCCGGGGGAGGGAGAGGCTGCCTCCCTCCCTCCTCTGCCTCCCTCCATTCGCGTGCCTGTGAGGTACCACGATCCAGAGCAGGCCCCCCCCCCACAGGCCCTGCACGTACCCCCCTGGCCTTTTAGCAGGTCCTGATTGGAGAAGGAGGTGGAGGGGCCCTCCCTGCCTGGCCTTCAGAGCCGGGGAACGCTGCGGGGTCACCGTCCACTCTGGTGGCCATCCTCCGGCCTTCCGGAGTGGGTCCGGGGGGGGCAGGAGTCTCTTGTGCCACACCTTCCCTGAATGCACATGCCTGATGAGGGTGCTACAGGCCTCCCCGAAAGGCACTGGAAAAGGCCATGTGCCACCTAGTGTTCCACCAATAGTGTAGCCAGAGGGGGCGCGTGAGCCCCCCCTAGTATTACAGGCACCCCCTCATGCGCCATGTGAGTGCCCCCCTTCGTGCCATCGGAATCCGAGTGGCAACAGCAACACCAAAGGGGTAGAGGCCATTGGCATAGCACATTGAGGCTCCTGCGATACTTAGCGTGCTGCCTCCCCCACCCGCCACCCTGGGCTATGCTACTGGGCATGCTCCCACAGGTGTGTGTTCTTTTTGTCATGCATTTTTGCAACATTTGAAAGGAGGAGGAAAAGCTACACCTGCCCCACATCAGCAGGAGGAGGAGGAGGAGGAAGATGAGCATCTGCAGGCAGCACCAGGTATGGCAATCTGTCTGGACAGGGGCACGGGGCAGCCAGAACTGGGGGGGGGGGGGCTGGAGCACTGCCCTGGTGCAAGGAGGGGGGTTAGGACGCCTCGGAGGACTGATCGGGGCATGCCGTCCCACCCCACAGGTTATGGGGCACGCCTTCGTGCTGGGGACGCCATCTACCTCGGAGTGCCCCTCCCGCCGCTGCTGTGCCAGGAGTTCCTGCACGTGCCCCTCATGCTCACCTACCTGGCAGTGCAGCAGGAGTGGCGCGCCAAGTACCACCCCCGGCGGATCCAGCCCCGCATCCACGAGGCCCCCCTCTCCGACGTGGCCTGCATCGACGCCTACCGGATGGACCGGGGCGCCGTGGAGGAGCTCTGCCTGCTGCTGGGGCCCCGGCTCCAGTCCCGCGTGCCCACCCGGAGGAGCATCCCCGTCCTGCAGAAGGTCCTCATCGCCCTCCACTACCTGGGCACCGGCAGCTTCCAGGGCGACGTCGCCCGGCAGCACGGCACCGCCCAGTCCTCCACCAGCCGCTGCGCCGACGCCTTCCTGGACGCCATGCTGATGCACCTGCCCGACTTCATCGCCTTCCCCACGGCCGAGGCCGAGCTGCGCCGCCTCCGCGAGGAGTTCTGCGCCGTGGCCGGCTTCCCGAACGTGGTCTCCGCCATTGACTCGACGCTGGTGGGCCTGGCCATTCCGCAGAACCTGGCGGGGTCGTACCGCAGCCGGCAGCACCAGACCCTGAACGTGCAGGCCACCTGCGACGCGCGCGGGCTCTTCACCAGCGTCGTCGCCAAGTTCCCCGGCAGCGTCCGGGACGCCCAGATCTTCGACGCCTCCACCCTCAAGGCCACCCTGGCCTCGTGGCCGGAGGGGGAGGGCTGGATCCTAGGTAGGAAACGGGCCTGGCAGTGGAGGATCTAGGGGGCGCAGGGGGGGCAAGAGCCCTGGGCGCCATCTTGGGGCCGTCTAGGGGGGCGCCAGTGGCCCCCGCAACATTGTGCAGGTAGACCTGGGCTCTGGAGCCCAGGTCTACCCATTGGGACCAGCCGCGAGTAGACCTGGGCTCCCCGCAGCTGTTTCTAATGGGTAGACCTGGGCTCCTTCGAGGGGAGCGCAGGTCTACCTGGGGCTGCTTCTGGTGGGGAGACCTCGGCTCCCATGGGGGGCGCACTTCTATTGGGTGCCCCGGGTGCCATTTTGACTAGGTTTGCCCCTGGGGCCTGGGGGGGGGTTGGGGGGACCGTGCAGGCACGTGGTTGACAGCGGGCTGCCTCCACCTTCCAGGCGACTGCGGCTACCCCCTGCGGCCCTACCTCTTGACGCCCTACCCGGTGGAGTCCTCCGAGCCCGTGGCCCGGTACAACCTGGCCCACCAGCAGACGCGCCTGGTTGTGGAGCGCGCCTTCCGGATGCTGAAGATGCGCTTCCGCTGCCTGCAGCCCTCCGGCGCCCGCCTGATGAGGACGCTGGAGAAGGCGGCCAAGGTGTTTGTGGTGTGCGCCATGCTCCACAACATGGCCCTGCGGAGGAACACGCCGCTCCTGGGGGAGGAGGAGGGGGACCCGGGGGCCGTGGAAGTCCCGCCCCCGGAGGAGGAGCTGGACCAGCCGCCCGAGCAGGACCCCAGGGGCATCGCCATCCGCGAGCGCATCACGGCCGAGTACTTTGGCCAGTGAGAGAGGGTGAGAGGGAGAGGGGGGGCTGCGGCCTGGCTGAGGGGTGCAGTGCGCTGGGCCGGGGACTGACCCTCCTCCACCTCCCTCCCATAGGGCCCCTGGAGACCCACCCGAGGGGGGAGACGGACCTCGGGAGCACCCCGGGCAGAGGAACCAGGAGGACCCAAGGAAGGCCAGGACACTGTGCTCAGATGCGACCTGTGGTTTTATTTTGCTGCCATTTGTTCTGTGATGCAACAGCGTCTTTTTCTTTTCTTTTTTTGGAGTGAGCCACTGTTTAATTTCTTTTCTTTCTATGAAACCAGCAGCCATTGAGCAGTTTTGTTCTGTATTCTCAAATTATTAATGAAATGGGTTTTTTTCTTTCTTTCTAAAAATTGTATTTACAGTTATTTATAAAATGGTGCTTTTTTTGTATTCACGTGTATGTACGAAAACGTTTTCATGTATTAAAATGTATTTATAACAGCCTGTAGGAACCGTTTTGGTTAAAGCCTGATAACAGCCCAATGCACCGCTTGAGTAGTGGGAGAGTTGGAACAGGCAAAATACTGCCCCCTAGCAGCGGATCCAGGTATCTGCGGTTCTCCACACACACCCAGCACTGCCCCCCCCCCCCGGTGCCCATTTACATTTTGATTGTTTCGCAAGCCCTGTTTCTTCCTTTGGAACAAGGCAAGCAGTCTGAGCCCTAGAGTGATGAGGGTACTTGCCTGCTTGATGCATTTCTTGGCTATCGCTGAGTAATGGGAGTGGGGGTGGAGAAATAAGCATTTCGCTTCTCCCTTTGGGGTTACAGAAATGGTGGGTTTGGGGATGGAACCGTCTCCCACTCCAGATAATGGGGGGAGCCTGTGTTTCTTTACCCGTTCTGTAATTGGTCTGTGGAACGCCTTGCCACGAGATGTTGTGCCAACACCTGCCCTGGATGCCTTTCAAAGGGGATCGGACAGCTCTGTGGAGGAAAATTCCGTCACAGGTTCTAGGAGTTGGTGACCTCAGAATGCCAGGTGCAAGGGAGTGGCCCCGGGGGTGGGCATCTTGCGGTCTTGTGTGCTCCCTGAGGCATCTGGTGGGGCCACTGTGAGAAATGGGAAAAGGGGCGGCCCAGGAGCATCCTTAGAAGGGGGGCGGACTGCTAAGTTTTGCAAGATACCTTACCTTGCCCCTTTGCCGCTGAAGCCAGGAAGCAGTGCCAATACATTGCTTTCCCCATGAGGATTGGCTACGACAGGGAAGGAGAGGAGCAATTTGCACAGCAAGGTAAGGTGACTCACAAAACTTAGTGCTCAGCCCCCCCGTAGGGATGCTACTGGGACCACCTTTGGCCTGGTGCAGCAGGGCTCTTCTGATGTTCTTATGCTGCCTCCCTGCAGCTCTTCCTCCTCTGGCTTGCCCTCAAGTGTGTGGGGTGCTCAGCCCCACACTGCGGAAACAACTCCCCCACCGCCTTCTCCAGTGGCTGTTCCTATAGCTGCTGGGGAGAGAGAGGGGTGTCCTTGGTGCTGTCCCGCCAAAATGCTGTGCCAGCTTCCAGCTATGGCCAAGTCGTGCCAAGCCAGCCACGCAGCCAGCTCTAGGACACTTTGCCGCTGCCAGGTAGCTCACCTGTACGAAGCAGCAGTCCCTGAAGATGGGCTGCCCTACCCCTACCCAGAGCTGCCCAAGCCAGGGGGGTGCAGAAGGCCCTCTCTTTGACGATGGGCACCTTCATGGCCTTCCACCAGAAGCAGAGGCAACCACACTAGTCTCAAAGGGGGGGGGTCTTGCACAATGTCTTTGCCTTCGTGGCGGCAGCCTGGTGGAAGCAAGAGGCGGGGAGAGAGGGAGACGATGAGAGCCTGGGGGACACCCCTTCCCTGGCTGGCGGGGGCTGCCTGCTCAGTTTGTCGGAGGGAGGATGTTGCCACAGTGGCGCTAGGGGTGTGCGCGCGCGCATGGAGACGGCAGTCCTTGCCTTTCCTTCTGGGGGGCTGTGTAGGGGACCCCTCTTCGAGCCCAAGCATTGCTCCTGTGAAGCACAGGATTCAGGTGTGTGTGTGTGTAGCCCCCCCACCCCACCCCCAGTTGACTTGCCTGTGTGGAGCAGCTGGGACAGAGAGCCTGCAAAAAGAGCCCCGGGGTCTGTGGGCCCTTCCCTTCTCCCAAGTCCCCCCAAGGAGGAGAGTGTGCTAGCCCTGAGAGTGGGGGGGGTGCAATGATGGGCTCCCAGAGGTATTCTGTGCTCGGTGGGGTGGGTGGGTGGGTGCTGCTGCTTTTTGGGGGGTCTTGGGACATCTGCTTGGTTCCCAATGGGATTCCGACCCATTTTCTACCAAGGACGTGTTGGACATGGCGCTTCTACCAATGTTGCTCTAGGGATAGGGCGCATAGGGGAGTCCCTATGCACCCTATCCCCACACGGTATGCTGGGCGTGCCCCACCCCCCCACCCCTTTGTCCAAAAACGGCTAAGCCAGCAAAGGACCTGGTGTAGATTAGACCATTTTCTACCAATGATGTACTATAGATTGCATTTCTGCCAATGTTGCTCTAATGCATCATTGGTAGAAAATGGTGTCATCTACACTAGGTCCTTTGCTGGCTTAGCCGTTTTTGGGCAAGGGGGGGTTAGGCATGCAGTGTGGGGATAGGGATAGGGCACAGAGGGACTCCAGGAGCCAGGGAAGGCTGCTCTGCATCCCAAGTTCTGCGCTGGTCGAATGTCTTTGTGTGGTGGGCCGGATCCCCTTCAGTCCCCTTTGCAAGAACTTCCTCTCTCAGTCGCTCTTCTAATGATGTGTGGAAACTTTGCAGAGGCTTCCGCCAGCAATCACCCAGTGGACGTCCTGCTCCAGATCGTCCTGGCCACCCACGCGATGCTCTGCACATACCTGGATCAGCTGGGAACAATTCTGGCGGCTGCCGTGACCGCAGTGGAGGGTGACGACGCGGAGCAGGAGGCGGCAGCCACGTTCGCTGCCCTGTCCGGCCTCCGGTCCTGCAACCTCGCCACGCAGCGGTGCCTCGACGCTCACCTCGCTCGCCAGCTGAAGGTGGTGGTGGTGATGCGGGCCGTCGCCGAGGCGGAAGGCCAGAACGCTCACTACGCGGACCAGCTGATGAGCTCCTTCCCGAGGACGGTTTGGGTCCTGCCCCGGAACACCCTCTGGTGGGAAACGGACGTGCTCGAGGGCTGGGATGACCACCAGTGGAGGGGCTCTTACCGCATGGGCCGAGCCACCTTTATGGAGATTGTGGGGCAGGTCAGGGGGCGGCTCACCCAGGAGTCCACCCCAATGCGGGAGCCCATCACGCCCGAAAAGAGAGTCGCCATGGCCGTTTTTCGACTGGCGTCGGACGCGAACTGCCGGACGCTCTCGGCGCTGTATGCGGTCGGCATGTCCACGGCCTCTGCGGTCTTTGCGGAGGTTTGTGAGGCCATCGCGGAGACGCTGCTGGAGCCGGTCATTGGCCTCGGCAACGCCCGCTCGGTCATCGAGGGGTTTCGCGCCAAGGGGTTCGTCAACTGCGTCGGTGCCCTGGGTGGAAGCCACATTCCTATCCTGTGCCCAAGCGAAGGGGCTGACGGTTACCTCAACCGCCGGTGGTACCACTCGATTGTGCTTCAGGTGGTGGTGGACGCTCGGGCCATGTTCCTGGACGTGTTTGTGGGGGCGCCCGGCAGGTGCCACAATGCCAGGGTTCTGCGGATGTCCCCTCTGTTCAAGAGGATGGAGGCGGGCACCTGGGCACCCAACGTGCCAGAGAAGATCAATGGGGTCGCTGTCCCGCCCCTGCTCGTTGGGGACTCTGCCTACCCATTGCGACCGTGGCTGATGACCCCCTACCCCTCGTCCCCCCTCCCGGAGCGGGAGCACTTCAATGCCGTACTCGGGCGGTGCAGGATGGCCACAGAGCAAGCGTTCGGGCAGCTGAAGGGACGGTGGCAGATTCTTCTGAAACGGGTGGACTGCCACAGGCGGCTGGTCCCAGCGGTGGCGACGGCCTGCTGCATCCTGCACAATGTCTGCCTCTCTCGCGGCGAGGCCTTGCTGGACCCGGAGCCTTCTGTGGCCGAGAGAAATGACAGCACCGGCTGCCCGCCTCTCAGAGGCCGCACCAGAGACAGCGCGCATGAAGAGGCTGGCCAGAAGATCCGGGACGCGCTCTGCAGCTACTTCAGCACGGAGGGGGTGGAGTAGTCTGTGCTCAAATAAAGGGATGGGGGGAGTTCCACATAGACAAGGGTTGATGTTTGAAATGGTGCAGTGCTACGTAAGCTGTTAACAAGCAGTCCAGAAACAATCTTCAGTGGTTCGATTCCAGTGAAACAATACTCCTAAGAACATAAGAAGAGCCCTGCTGGATCAGGCCAAAGGCCCATCTAGTCCAGCTTCCTGTATCTCACAGCGGCCCATCAGGTGCCCCAGGGAGGCACGAGACAACAAGACGCTTGCATCCTGTTGCCACTCCTTTGCACCCGGTACTCTGAACTAGCCCACCACCAATGCAAGGAAGTTGCACAATCCATCATTGCCTATAGCCCACAATGGACTCCTCTTCCAGAAATCTGTCCAATCCCCTCTTAAAGGCATCTAGACCAGATGCCATCACCACCTCCTGTGGCAAAGAGTTCCACAGATTAACTACCCGCTGAGTAAAAAAGTACTTCCTTTTATGTTTTAACTCTCCCAACCCTCAGTTTTAGCGGATGCCCCCTGGTTCTGGTTATATAAGTCTGCAGTTCTTTTTATTGTGTGTATTTATTATGGTTTCAAATACTAATTTAATTTAACCTCACTGTCAGTATATTATTACTTACAAGCATCTGTGGATGTTATTTATGAGTAGGGCAATTTGCCACCCCATCTCGGTTTGTGGTTGGGGCAGCTTAGTGACCTCACAAGAGGGAGTGATCCACACCGATCCACACCTGGGCAGCCTCCCTGTCCAGGTGGAAGCAGGATGAGATGGGTAAAAAAAGTACTTCCTTTTATCTGTTTTAACTCTCCCAACCCTCAGTTTTAGCAGATGCCCCCTTTTGTTACTCGTTAACAAAAGTGCATGGAATAAGATTGGGAGGCCTTTTGGGACGGGGAACCATTGAATCAGGAAGTTTGTTCTGGAGGTTGAGCTGTTGCCCTGCCTGAAGGTGCTAAGCAGGTTCAGCCTTGGATTGGCCTTGGATGGGAGACCGGAAGTCTCTAACAGAGCGTGGGGAGGAATATGAGGAGTGTGGATGAGTCAGCTGACAAAAGGCGGATAAAATCTTCAGAACTGGACTAGGGTGTGATCTGTGGTAGACTGTGAAGGCTCTGAAAGTGTCAGAGTGCACGCAGCCAGGATAGGATGAGGGCCACACACTGAAAGGGAAACATCTGAAGAAATTGAGGGTTCTGCGAACTGTGAATAGAACAATAGTTGTAAAAACCCCAACTGAAAAAACGGGGTTTGTGAACAGCCTGCCAATGTAAAACTGCCTTGTGTCCAGTGAAATCTGGAGAAAGGTGGCATTAAGATACATTTAAAGAAATAAATAATAAATGTTTAATTTTTGTCTGCAGGTGCCATCCCCCACATCCTGTGGGAAGGAGTTCCACAGAACCTCCAGCTTCAGGGGCAGTCTACTTCTGAATACCAGCTGCAGCAGGAGCACTAGTGGGAGAGCAGGTGTGCTACATTTTGCAAGGTGCATGATCTTGCCGTGTAAGTCGCACCTCTCCCTTGCTGTTGTAGCCAATCCTCATGGACTGCGACAGCGAGGCTACAGCAACCGAGGGAGTAGGAGCAATTTACACAGCAAAGTAAGGTAAGGCGCCTTGCAAAACTTACCATGCCACCACCTCCTCTACCTCTATAGGGATGTTACGGCTGCATTGTGTGTGTGTGAGAGAGGGAGGGGAACCTATAGATATCAGTGCAGGCAGCCGGGTTCACAGAAGGGGGATTGTGTGCCCCCACTGTGATGTGACTTCTCTCGCCTCAGTTTGGGGAGGTTAAGGACATAAGAAGAGCTCTGCTGGATCAGGCCAAAGGCCCATCTAGTCCAGCTTCCTGTATCTCACAGTGGCCTACCAGATACCGCAGGAAGCAGACGAGACAACAAAATGCCTGCATCCTGTTGCCACTCCCTTGCACTCGGTACTCTGAAGTAGCCCACCACCAATGTAAGGAGGTTGCCCAATCCATCATTGCCTATAGCCCACAATGGACCTTTCCTCCAGAAATCTGCCCAATCCCCTCTTAAAGGCATCCAGACCAGATGCCATCACTACCTCCTGTGGCAAAGAGTTCCACAGACTAACCACCGCTGGGTAAAAAAGTACTTCCTTTTATCTGTTTTAACTCTCCCAACCCTCAATTTGAGCGGATGCCCCCCAGTTCTGGTGTTTTGAGAGAGGGAAAAGAACATCCCCAAAGATGACCTTGTGTATTGCTTCCAACTCTATAATCTATGATTCTTTGATCCAACAGGCCCAACAGGGGTAACACCCAGAGGTTGTAAAAAAGTGGGGCAACTGAATCCTATCCTGCATTTTTCCTGCCCCCCTCCATGTGATGTGGCAGGTGCATCAACTAGGCATGGCTGACCCTTGGCCAATTGTGGGTGTAAGAACCACAATTCTGGACTCCTGGGAGCACCGAGGGCGGAGAAAGTCCCCAGAAGGGCACATGAGGGTGGTGCGCATTCTCGGTTTATCTTGTAACCCCCTTCCACATGGTTGCCCTGATTGAGTGCCCTGATTGGCCACCCCAGGGCCACGGAAAGTCGCCCCTTCCTGGAACATTAAGGAGCCTTGCCCAACACTCGGCTGCTGTCCAAAAGCATTGTAACATCTTTGAACAGCATTGACGCACTGTTTCCGGTTGCCCGAAGGTGCGCGGGGCATTTGCCCCCCCCCCCCAGACATCGGCAGGACCAACATTGCCCTGATGTTGTCGCCTATGTCCTACAAGTGCCTTGATTTCTGTCCATTTTATTTTCCTTTCCCTCTATTGGTGTCTCACTATTGAATACACTCTTTTTATTGTTTCACCTAGTGATTTTCTTCTCAAGCCATGCAGTCCTCAATGGCCTTTGCCCCTTGTGATGTCACTTCCAGGTTCTGCAGCTGTCACTATGGCAACTGTCTGTAGTGATGGCGAACCTATGGCACGCGTGTCAAAGGTGACACACCACCGCGTCTGGGGTGACACACCAGAGTTCACCAACACCTGACAAAAATTGAGTTTATTTTACTCATTTTTCATTTTTTGCAATTATTTGACGTTTCTTTATAAAATACAGAGCACCGCACAGGATCGGACTGTATTTTCTGTGTAAATAAATGAATATAAAGAACTGTTCTCTTTTGTTTGGGAGGGGGATTGACAGGCCAGCAGAGTCAAGTCAAGCGTTTTCCAAAGTTTTGACACACCGAGCCCAAAAGGTTCGCCATCACTGTAACAGACACTGTGTTACTACAGACAGTTGCCCTGGAAACAGAACCCAGAAGAGTTTTTCAACTATTTGCAACTGCTGTGCTCCAAACTCCAGCAGCACACCTGCAGACGTCTCACAACACACCCATGTGAAGCTCAGTACACCAGTTGAACATGGCTGGTTTAACCTGTCTGGCCTCTACTTTAGGAGGTAAAGGTAAAGGTTTCCCCATAATGGAATGGTCTGTAGGGGGCGGTGCTCATCTCCGTTTCTAAGCCTGTAGAGCCGGCGTTTTGTCCGAGGACAAGCTTCCATGGTCATGTGGCCGGCTTAACTCTACGCCGTAGCGCACGGAACGCCGTTCCCTTCCCCCCGAAGTGGTCCCTATTTATCTACTCGCATTTTAGGCGCTTTCGAACTGCTAGGTTGGCAGGAGCTGGGACAAGCAACGGGAGCTCACTCCGTCATGCAGTCTTGAACTCCCAACCTTCCCATCGGAAAGCCCAGCAGCAGCGGTTTAACCTGCTACGCCATCACGTCCCTTATACTTTAGGGGTTAGGGAGCTGCTTGTCCTGTCTCCTAGACTGCTCACCTTCAAGTACTGAGATGGCTTTTGAAGGGAGTGCTGAATTTTGGGCTCTCTGCTGTAATGCAAACGGAGATTGCCTAGGACAGTGGTTCCCAAACTGTAGGTTGCAAGCCAATTGCAGGTGGGTTGCAAAGCACCTAGAGCTGCCATTTTGAAAATATGGGATGCTGGAAAGGGGGAGCGCTGTGTGGTAGTTTTGCTTGTGTCAAGGTTGTAAATAGGCTTCTTTCTTTCTGATTCACTTTACCATCAGAAAATAACTGAAGGGGAAAAAACCAACTTATTGCTGCATTCTTAGGAAAGCAGCTGGCTCTAGCCTCACAATGACGGCACTTCCGGCAGATCCCAGACAGATGGACATTCTAAAAAATGAGTCCCGGTGCTGAAACGATTAAGAACTACTGGCCCAGGACAGTCTAATTCTTTATTTCCCTTGGCTTGATTGGTGGCTGGGGCAACTACTGTCCCAGTTGAACTCCAGTAATATCAATCAATCAAACAGGTACTTATATACCGCTTTTCAACACGAAGTTCATAATATGGGGTTAAATATTCATAATATGGGGTTAAATATGGGGTTAAGTTCATAATATGGGGTTTAATATGGGGTTAAATATTAAATATTTCCTAAGAAAAAAGTACTGAATGCCAAAAACAGGAAGGTTTTCAAAACCAGCCATGTTTGTTTACGTACGATTGCTGCTTATGCAAAAAAGAGTAATTCCCTACCACAAATATGATTCTAACCAACAGGCTGTCACACAGCAGACTCACCTGTGACTAGACTGTCAGCGATGGAGAGGTCTGCAGTTTGGTAGCAAAATCCTTGCAGACATGCAGATGTTGTACATTAAAAGGTAAAGGTTTCCCCACGACCGAATGGTCTAGTTGTGACCGACTGTAGGGGGCGGTGCTCATCTCCGTTTCAAAGCCTGTAGAGCCAGCGTTTTGCCCGAGGACAAGCTTCTGTGGTCATGTGGCCGGCATGACTATATGCCGTAGCGCACGGAATGCTTCCCACCGAAGTGGTCCCTATTTATCTCCTTGCTTTTAGGCGCTTTTGAACTGCTAGGTTGGCAGGAGCTGGGACAAGCAACGGGAGCTCACTCCATTGTGCAGTCTTGAACTCCCAACCTTCCGGTCAGAAAGCCCAGCAGCAGCGGTCTGACTCGCTGCGCCACATTTGTACATTAGACGCCACTTAATAGCAGTTCTGTCCCTTCATCCTGGTTGCAGCTTGCCAGACAGGAATTTCTGCTCTACCTGAAACGCCCTGCTTGTGTAAAGCGTAAAGTAATGCACACTGGGCCAAAAACCAAAACTTCACCTATAGGCTGATGGGTTCTGAGCTGTCTGTGACAGCTCAGGAGAGAGATTTTGGGGTGCTGGTGGACAATTCAATGAAGGTATCGACCCAGTGTGCGGCAGCAATTAAGAAGGCCAATTCCATGCTTGGGATAATTTTGAAAGGGGTTGAGAATAAAACGGCCAATATTATTGTGCCACTGTACAAATCGATGGTAAGGTCACATCTGGAGTACTGCATACAGTTCTGGTTGCCACACCTCAAAAAAGACATAGGGGAATTAGAGAACGTGCAGAAGAGAGCAACAAAAATGGTTACGGGGCTGGGGCACCTCCCTTATGAAGAAAGACTGCAGTGTTGGAGCTCTTCAGCCTAGAAAAAAGGCACCTGAGGGGGGACTTGATTGACGGCGCAATACTACTTAGCGCTGGAATGGCGAGGCCAGCTGGCCAGCGCCATATCCACACTTGGTAGGGGAGGCTGAAGCCCCCCCCCCCGGCAAAGGAATGTGCGCTCCTTCACCATAGGGGTGGCTCCAGCCTCCCCAATGGGCTCCTCGGATCTGTGCCTGCTAAATAGCAGGCGCAGGTCCAAGGAGATCATGCAGCCCAAATTGGGGCTGTGCGGCCTCCCGCAAGGGCTTAGGATTTGGCCACGTCCCGTCCACAACCCCCCTCCCCCCCACCAATCCTGTGTCCAGACAGACACGGATCCTCCCTTGCACCAGCCGGCTTCAGTCGACGCAAGCACAACGGGACAAAGCACCGACACAACGGGCAGGGTAGGATTGCCCTGTGAGACATACAAAAATACGCATGGGATGGATGAAGTGGATAGAGGGAGGTTCGTTTCCGTCTCTCACAATACCAGAACCAGGGGACATCCACTCAAATTGAGTGTTGGGAGAGTGAGAACAGATAAAAGGAAATACGTTTTTTACCCAGTGGGTAATTCATCTGTGGAACTCTTTGCCACAGGAGGTGGTGATGACATCTGGCCTCGGTGCCTTTAAAAGGGGATTTGGACAGATTTCTAGAGGAAAAGTCCATCGTGGGCTAAAGGCCATGATGGGTGGTGCAACCTCCTTATGTTAGAAGTAGGCCAAGTGCAAGGGGGTGGCAACAGGATGCAGGCATCTAGTTGTCTCCTGTGCTCTCTGAGGTATTCGGGGGGGGGCACTGTGAGAGGCAGGAAGCTGAATTAGGTGGTATGGGCCTTTGACCTGATCCAGCAGGGATGTTCATATGGATACTCTACTGAACAATGATCTCTTGCGCAATTTATTGTGGCCTCTCCAGAGTGTTATCAACAGGCCCGAGTCCTGGTTAGTCACCCCAGAGGGAATAACATTTTGGGCACAATCCTAACCAACCTTCCAGCACCTGGGTAAGGGCAATGCAGCCCCGCGGTAAAGGAACAAACATTCCCTGACCTTGAGGAGGCCTCTGTGACTGCTACTCCACTGCAGGATGCAGCACATGCCCCACTGGCACAGCTAGTCAGTGTTGGGAGGTTGGTTAGGATTGCACCGTATCTTCTACTTGCTTGTCCTGCAGGGGTTGGGCTGAGCGTGTGTGCGCCTGCATACACCCTTGAAGGCTCTCATGGAGGGAAGGGATAAAGCGAAAACAGCCCTGTGTAGTTCCAAATGCCCCAGCCACAGAGCCAGACTCTCAGACTAGGAAGAGGTGCCAGGATCATCCAGGCCTCCCAGTTGCAAGAGAGATCACTCAGGTGTGTAACCAGAGTTTGGCCTCGAGAGGGTGGCTACGGGACCCTCCCCTCCCCTTGAGGTTGTTGGGGAAATCTCTTTCATGGCGCACCAGCCCTTTGGCTTCCCAGAAGGGTCACTCTGGAGCGAGAACAACTTCAGTCTCTTCCAGGAGGTTAGTCGAGAGGGTTAAAGCCTCCATTTGCCCAAAGATAAGATCCAAAGGTCGCCAGTTTGAGATCACCGGAAGCCTCCATGAGCGGCAGACCTTGAGAACTGCAACTGATAAGAGCTGTCTCCAGCTGCCTGTGAGAGGAGAGTTGTGCTGGGCCAGCTGTTTCTTTGGTGGGAGCAGAGAAGCTGTTTATCAGCCAGCAGGAAGGCAAGCATGTGGCCAGAAAGAAGGACTAAACCATGAAAGTTCCATCTGTATGTTGCTGTAGTTCTTGAAAGATAGAACTTGCTGTAAAAACCCTTGTGGGTTTAGAGAAATAAAACCTGCCTATGTAAACCGCCTTGAATTAAAGCCAGAGGAGCAATCTAATGGCCAAAGAAAGGCGGTATATAACTACTAGCATTCTTCTTCTTCCAGCCCTACAGCAACACATCACAACCCTGCTCAAGTAGGAAGGAACTTTATTAAATACTGCATATGTACTTATTTAAACCATTACAGACCTCAGCCAACAGCAAACCATTAAAGAATCTTTCCCAAATTTCTTAAAAGTTAACAAGTAGTCCCAAAGTTTTTACACGTTTTTCCATAAAATGTTTCATATTTTTCTATCGCCCCTCCTCCAAGCTCAGGGTGCTGTATATGGTTCTGCCCCTCAGTTTGTCCTCACAACACCCCTGTGAGGTAGGGTAACGCAGATAGTCTGGCCCAAGGTCTTGGTCTAGCACATCTGACGGCAGGACCAACAGAAAAAACTGCAAGTTATCTCCCCCTGTGAACAGCAGAGGAGGCCCTGCTGAATACTGGAAAGCTGTCAAAGGAAGGGGGAAACATACCAAAAAAAGGAGAGGAACATTCAGCTGTGGTAGTTCTTGGGGGGGAAAAAAGATCAACACACAACTGGATACTAAGGTCATACCAGGAGGTGGGGTTTCAGAAAAAAATATGGCTGGAGGAGCAACCCAGCACTAAACATGGCCTTTCCTTTCATAAGCAAGGGTTTAGAAATGTTTTGAAAATGTTTTACTTTTTATTACAGAAACAGCAGGTCAATATGTTTCTTTTCTTGGAATGTGTTTAGACAGTGCATCTCTTCAGCAGCATACGTTCTCCTCAGAAGACGGGCAGGAGGTGCCAGATGCCCATTCCACTCTTACGGTTGCGCTTCTGAGTCTTGCCGTGTTTACTGAGGCTCATATTCAATGTGGAGATCTTTCCACACTGCCAGCATTTGTACGGTTTCTCCTTATGTGCATCTTTTGATGACTGTTAAAGCTATCGCTACGAGCAAAGCTTTTTCCACACTCCAAGCACTTATAGGGCATCTCCCCTGTGTGGATTCTTTGATGTTTAGCAAGACTTGTGCTATAAGCAAATTTATTTCCACACTCTAAACATTCATATGGCTTCTCCCCAGTATGTGTTCTTTCGTGTAAATGAAGGGAGACGGCCCGAGCAAAGCTTTTCCCACACTCTGTACATTTAAAAGTTTTCTCCCCTGTATGCATAATTTGATGTGATGAAAGGGCTGAACTCTGACTGAAGCTTTTTCCACACTCCAAGCATTGATATGGCTTCTCCCCTGTGTGAGTCCTTCGATGTGAAGTCAGGTGTGAAGACTGACTGAAACATCTTCCACATTCCAAGCACTGATATGGTTTCTCTCCTGTGTGCATTTTTGTGTGTGAAGTCAGGTGTGCAATCTGCCTGAAGCTTTTTCCACACTCCAAGCATTGATATGGCTTCTCCTTTGTGTGAATTTTTTGATGAGATGTAAGTCGTGAATTATCAGAAAAGCTCATGGGACAGTTGGAGCATTTATATGGTTTCTCCCCTTTGTGAATTCTTTGATGATTAGTCAGGCTTGAGCTTATAGTGAAACTCTTTCCACATTCAAAACAGTTATATGGTTTCTCCCCTGTGTGGGTTCTTTGATGGCAAGTAAGTGTTCCCTTTACACGGAAGCTCTTTCCACACTCCAGACATGTATATGGTTTCTCTCCTGTGTGGATTCTTTGATGTTTAGTAAGGGTTGCCTTGATACTGAAGCACATTTTACATTCCAAGCACTCAAATGGCTTCTCCCCTGTGTGAATTAGTTCATGGTTTTTAAGGCTGTACGGATCGGAAAAGCTACTGCTACAGTCAGTACATTTAAATGGCCTTTCCCCAGTGTGAATTCTTTGATGTTTCGTGAAATGTGATTTATTAATGAATCTCTTTCCACACTCTGAGCAATTAAATTTTTGTTCCCCTGTGTGTATTCTCCAATGAGCAGTAAGGCCTGATTTCTTAGTGAAGCTTTTCCCACACATAGTACAGACATACCTTTCCCTTTTCTTGTCTTTTTTCTCTTGGATTGGAATTTCAGGAAAGTCATAATTCTGAGGGTCCGGAGATACTTTCTTCCTCTTCCACTGTGCACCTATTTTTCTTCTCTGTTCTTCCTCCTTTTTATGTCCATCTCTATCCACTGATACATCCATCTTATTCTCGCCCTCCCATCTATCACCTGCTGGAATCAAGCATTGACATAGATAAGAGCTTGGGGCAGAAAATGAGTTTCAAAAATTTAGCAACACCACTTCATTGCCGTGATAATGGAAGATCTGAAAAGATTTAAGAGTGGAGGCAGATCCTGCAATGCTTTAAATAGCCACTCTTAATAGATATTCTTTGGCAGGTACTGTTTGACCTATAGTGACCCAAGTTCAGCTCCCAGTTCAATACACTAATCCAGAGCAACAGCTAATCCCCCCCCAGATGAAAACTCTTTTTAGTATGCAACTGTGTTCAAACACACCTTCTTTAGCAGCAGCACTACAGCAATGACAGCACTATAGTAATTGCCAAGCAGAAATTAAGCTTTGTTGGGCCATTTGTATTTTACTTAAAAGGTTGAAGCAGGCCACAGACAAATTAAGAGTGCAATCCTAACCTGGAATTAGGCCGGCACAGTTAAGCCAGCAAAGTTTGGCTGGCACAAGGAACACTGCAAAGTATGTTTGTACCACTCTCGGAGACAGACAGGCCAGCACATAGATGTGCGCCATTCTCCCTGACTCAGAGTGGTCCAAACCTGCTTTATGGCGGCTCTTGTACCAGCCAAACTTTGCTGGCCCAACTCCAGTTTAGGATTGCGCTGTAACGGTGTGTGCTCTCTTTAATCAAGAGATTACTTTGCAAGTGAATTGCAAACTATCTACAGTGCACATGACAATAATCAGAGGGTGAAAAATAGGTTGAAGCAGACAACTATTGGATACCTATATTCTTCCCTTAGGTTTCCCTGCAGAGGACTATTCTAATTTAACAGAGCATTTGCCCAACCTTTTCAGTTGTGAAGTGTTCTTTACACAGGCTCAAGGTGGATTTTTTCCATGCTCTGTGAAGTGTGCATTTGTTGCTGTAGACATTCAAGGGCTGAGTAATATAAAGTCATACATTGTGACTATCACCTGTATTTCATTTTGAATTGTTCCAGTCTTTCTAGTGGCTGTTGCTGGTGGTCTGCCTTTTTTAGATTGTGAGCCCTTTGGGACAGGGAGCCGTTTAACTTGATTATTATTACTATTTGCCTGTAAACCGCTTTTGTGAACTTCATGTTGAAAAGCGGTATACAAGTACCTATTGATTGATTACAGCTGGTGGAGTACAGGTGTGCCCCGGTATCCACAGTTTCAGTTATCCACAGATACCATGGATACAGGAATGCCTATAGGCAATGATGGATTGTGCAACCTCCTTACAAAGGTGGTGGGCTACTGGTACCGGGTGCAAGGGAGTGGCAACAGGATGCAAGCATCTTGTTGTTTCATGCCTCCCTGGGGCACCTGGTGGGCCGCTGTGAGATACAGGAAGCTGGACTAGATGGGCCTTTGGCCTGATCCAGCAGGGCTCTTCTTATGTTCTTATGCCTATTAAAAAGATAGTGGAACATTAAACAAATCTATTTTTTTTACCTTCTTTCAGCAAAACCACTGGTGTTCCCCTATCTTTAAAAAGGCGTCCACAGTATTCACGGTTTTAAGTATCCCGGGGGGGGGGTCCAGAACCCCAGTAGATACCAGGGCATGCTCCTACTGTCCAGGAGACTGACAGCCCAACCTATCCCCCACCTGCCCAAACAATGTAGAGATATCAATGGGAGTGTGTGCTGTATTACGTAAGTGGGGTGTGTGTGCGCACAACAAGCTGGCCTAGGTGAGAGTGCAATCCTAACCTGGAGTTAGGCTGGCACTGTTAAACCAGTCAAGTTTGGCTGGCACAAGGGCCACCATAAAGCACGTTTGGACCACTCTCAAAGTCAGGGGGGACGGCGCACGTCTGTCTGCTGGCCTGTCTGACTTTGAGAGTGGTCCGAACATACTTTACAGCGGCCCTTGAGCCGGCCAAACTTCGCTGGCATAACTGTGCCAGCCTAACTGCAGGTTAGGATTGCACCCTGAGTTAATAAAAATCATTACTACCCCATAATCATTACTGTACCAATGGTTCTCCTAATACCTATGCCAGCTATTGGCTGATGCCAGTCCAAGGAGCCTCAAAGGGCCAGGAAAAGGGGGGATAGGATTTTGCCCAGCTTTTTAACCCAGCGAGTAGTTAATCTGTGGAACTCTATGCCACAGGAGGTGGTGATGGCATCTGGTCTAGATGCCTTTTAGAGGGGATTGGATAGATTTCTGGAAGAAAAGTCCATCATGGGCTTTAGGCAATGATGGATTGTGCAACCTCCTTACATTAGTAGCAGGCTACTTCAGAGTACCGGGTGCAAGGGAGTGGCAACAGGATGCAAGCATCTTGTTGTCTCGTGCCTCCCTGGGGCATCTGGTGGGCCGCTGTGAGATACAGGAAGCTGGACTAGATGGGCCTTTGGCCTGATCCAGCGGGGCTCTTCTTATGTTATTATGCCATGCATGACTCCTGCAGAGATCCACTCCCTCCTGCCCTTGAACTCTCCTCTGCCCACTTCACTCCTTCCCCAAACTGCCCTCGAACTACCCCTATTGCTACCTTACCCACTCAGGCAGGGGTTGGACGAGCCCTTGGGCATGCACGGGGGCTCTGGAGGTCCCAAAGTGCACAAAAGCGGCATGCCTTTTGCAATGCGGGACCAGGACCTACAGCAGCTGATCATGCGATCTGCCTTGAAGCCCCAGTTTGGATTAGGGCATGAGCGGTAAACTAGGACTGCCTTGGTTTGAACCATGCCTCTGCTGTGCCTTCACTAGGGGCCCTTGGGCAAGCCACTCCCTCCCAACCTCGGCTTTTCCATCTGCAAATTGGGTATAATACAGCCTACCGTACAGGGCTGTTGTAAGGACAACACCAAGGTAATACAGGTGATGTGCTCAGCATTTATATAGCACCTCCATGAGAAAAGCAACATATTATTCTCTTTGCCTGAACTGATAACACAACACTGCATCAAGCAGCAATCAAAGAGTTAAAAATGAAAGAGCAAAGACAAACTCTGTAATAAATTAAACACCTTCTCCCAGTGCTAAAAAAACAACAGCAAACTCAAGTTCTTAGCATTTGTAAATGGATTTTGTCAGCCAAGGGAAAAATAAATCCTTACCCAGAGAGGCCCAAAATTCACAGTCCTCCTCCGTGACGACCCCTGTGCAAGGCTCTTTGGTCTGGATCGAGCAGAGCCCAGTCCTCCTTGGTGAAATGCACAGCCGCCTCCTCAAAGGACACGGGATCCTGAAAGAAAAAAGGAATATTTCTGCCGCAAAGGTAAGACAAAGGTTCTCTGCCGGGGTGGGGTACCCCCAGCAGCAATTCCAGAAGTGGAGTTAAGATGAGACAACTGAGGGAACTCTCAACCCTTCCTGAGTGGCAATCACAGCCCATCAAGAAGGCAGTTTCGACACAACAAAAGGAATAGGCAAAGACAGTCTCAAACAGAGGCGGATCTAAGGGGGGGGCAAATCTGTAAGTTTTACAAGAAGCCTTACCCTGTCATGTAAATCCCTCCTCTCCCTTGCTGCTGTAGCCAGTAAGCAACGCCAAGATGTTGCTGTTCCCTGTGAGGATTGGCTAGAACAGTGCAGGAGAGGAGTGTTTTCCACTGCAAGGTAAGGCTTCTTGCAAAACTTACAGATTTGCCCCCCCCTTAGATCTACCTCTCATCTCAAACAGTCTATTTCTTTGGAGATTGTTGTTATTGTTCAGTCGCACAGCCCCGTGGACCACAGAACACCAGGCCTCCCTGTCCTCCACTAGCTTCCGGAGTTCGCCCAGCTATCTCATCCTCTGCCACCCCCTTCACCTTTGGCCTTCCATCTTTCCCAGCATGGGGGTCTTTTCTCAAGAGTCCTCTCTTCTCAGGAGGTGGCCAAAGTAGTTGAGCTTCAGCTTCAGGAGTTGTCCTTCCAGGGAGCAATCAGGCTTGACTTCCTGGAGGATTGACCGATTGGATCTCCTTGCAGTCCAGGGGACTCTCAAGGGCCTTCTCCAACACCATAATTCAAAAGCATCTATTCTTCGGCGCTCTGCCTTTCTTATGGTCCAGCTCTCACAGCCATACATTGCTACTGGGAAAACCATCGCTTTGACTAGGCGAACCTTTGGAGATGGTGGTGTTATTCAAACTAAAAACTAAAAAAGCGGTTAAAAAAATCAAAAAATTAATTCAAAAAACTACATTGTGAGCCATTTTAAAGCATTTTTATAAATTTCTAACCTCTGTAATATTATTATTATTATTATATTATTATTATTATTTTATTAAATTTATATCCCGCCTTTCTGCCCATGGGCACCCAAGGCGGCTTACAACAATAAAATACAATAAAATCACAATTTAAAATTAAAAATATTAAAATAATTAAAATTTAAAAAACAACAAGCCTCGTGGATCCTAAAATATGAAGGGGGAAAAACCACACACGACAACCCAGCCACTCAGTGAACCAGTAAAAACTGAGGATGCCACCACTTAATATAACAGAGCTGAGCATCGCGTTGAATTGGCTTTTGGGGAAAAAAGTGCAGAGCGAAACAATCAGCACCTTAAATACCTTCTAACCTAATTACAGAGACGCTGTGAACCAGGTTACTCCAACGGACCCTGCAACCATCGCCGCCGACAAACTTCTATTCGGTCTCCAAAAAGACTTCCAAAGGCTCTTCCCGGGGCGAGCAAGCAGGAGCTCCGCGCGGGAAACGGGGAACAAAGCCCAGGTCCGGGGGTAATTAAGGGCTGGCCTGGAAGCACTTACGGCCGCGAATGGCTGGGAAGAGGAAGGGCCGCTTGAGTCAGGCGCACAGGCCCCCGAAAACTTAGCGTTTTGCCCCCCCTCCCAGAACGCCACTGGCCCCCAGGGACCGAGCCCGGGATCCCCCGACAGACGCGCTGCTACGCAAAGGGGTTTCTTTCGCCCGCTGCAGCGACGCTTAACCCCTGGATGGGGGCTGTCGGTCGGACGGCTGGGCACCTCAATGGGAGGGGGGCACCGTGCTCCCCGATCGGGAGGACCGCCTGCGAGGTGCCCAGCGCCTTTGGGGGGCGGCGGGTGGGGGCGCCCCCTATTCCTCCCCCGGGCTGCGATCCGGGGCTTTTTCCCCCCCCCCCCGCCCCCCCCCACTCCTTTGCACCCAGGCGCCACGAGACTCACCAGACCCCGGAGCAGCCGCTCCTGCCGCACGTGGGCTGAGCAGCCAAAGGGAAAATGGGAAGGGGCGGGCTGGGGAAGGGGCTTTTATCCCTGCCCCTCGATTTGCCCTTCTCGGAAGCAGGACCCCCTCCCAGGCGGACCCGCCCACGGACGCCCTCCCGATGCCGCGCAGGAGAGCCGAGCAACAGGTCCCGGCAGAGCTCGTGCGCGCTTTCTCGGAGGCCCCCTTGCAACACGCACTTCCTTCCCCCGTTCGAATCGCTCCTTGCAGGCGTCTGCTGAGCGAGCGGTCACCTTGCGCACGCTCATTAATGTGCAAGGATGAATGGCCACCTTGCACCAAGGAATGAATGTGCAAGGAGGGATTATGGTCACCTCGCGCACGTTACTTATTTTGCAAGGACTAATGGTCACCTTGCACACGCAACTTATTTTGCAAGGATGAATGGTCCCCTTGCACACGGCAAATTAATCTGCAATTAATTAATGCTGATTAGTGGCCCCCTTGCACAAGGCAATTAATTAATTTGCAAGGTTTGTGAAGGTCATTTGTAGCCCCCGTTGCTGCTGTTCGGAGAAGGCCCGGGGCACGCCCCTTCTCTCCGTGCACACTTTCGGCTGGCATGATCGCGTGCCGGCTGCAGGCCACCCTTCGTGCCTCGGAAGAAGCGGCTGTGGTGGGCTATGAGCGCTTCTGCCAGCGGAAGTGGATGAAGGAGGTCCCTTTTCGGAACGACGTCCCGCATTCATTCCGGTTGACACGTGAAGCAAACACGCGGCTCCAGCCAAGCACATCTGGGTTGGCCTAGAAAGCAGCTCTCTCTCCCCACCCCCGCTCAATTCTCCAGTCTGGCCGGAGCTCTGGGTCACGTAGCCTGCCGCTTTCAAATGCAAACTGGACATCGTGGTCAGGGGAGAACAATAGCCTCGACCGAAACCCAGCCCCAGGGGGTCATTGGTCCAGCCCTGCACCTGGTTAGGCTGGGAGTGGGAAATCTGAATTATGTGGCTGTTCCTTTAAAACCAGCCTATCAGAGCTTGGGGGGCTGGTCTCCCCCAAAAATGGAGGGATGGAGGCTGTCCACTCGATCCACCCCCTGCATGTGTCCAGATCGTGCCCCTCTCAGGCACCTTCTTTCTAGACTGAAGAGTCCCTAACACTGTAGAATTTTGCTTCACACAGTTCGGTGTCATCCAGACCAGGATGTGATGGGAACAGGTATATATACCCCATCAAGGGGGGAAGGTTGTGGACACCCTCCCGTTCCCAAACACATGTACAGGCCTGACTCCATTTTGGATCTCATCCTGAGAGTTAAAGCTATTAAGAATTGGTGCCACAGACATCTGCAAATCTCCTTTCCCCTCAGGGTCTTGAAATGCAAATCTGGTCTCTGACAAAAGGTGTATACAAGGACAACTTGCCTGAAATTAAATCAAGTTCTTATCTGCCCAGGAGCTAGGCTCACCTGGACAATTATTTTCAGACACTGCTAAGAAGCCTCCCACCCTGAATCTAAAGCGACACACACCCTGCTACACCCCATTGTAGCTGTATTGCTTGATGAAATTAAGTGTTTGCCCTTTTTGCATTTCTGTTCCTGCATTACAGACTTCTTGTAACATGAAATTGTGCCTTTGTAATCCCCTTCCTCCTTGGGAGGAAGGATTGATAGCAACAGATTACATGGTCTACTGCGCAAATCTGGCCACGGTGACCCACGCCCTAGTGACATCCAGATTAGATTACTGCAATGCGCTCTACGTGGGGCTGCCTCTGAAGACGGTCCAGAAATTGCAACTAGTGCAGAACGCGGCTGCTCGTGTGGTTGCTGGGGCTTGTCAGTTTGACTCTGTTGGGCCGTTGCTTTAGCGTCTACACTGGCTACCGGTACCTTTCCGAGCCCGATTCAAAGTGCTAGTTTTGACCTTTAAAGCCCTTTACGGCTCAGGTCCAGGGTATTTGAGGGACCGCCTCCTTCCATACAATGCCAGAGAGGCGGTTAGCCCGCTGGATGGTGAGGGAGGGAAAGATGAGATAAAAGGGGACTTGGAGATTGCAGAGAAATTGAATGAATTCTTTGCATCTGTCTTCACAGCAGAAGAACTTGGGCAGATACCACAGCCCGAACAGCCCTTCCTAATGAAGGAATTAAATCAGATACTGGTTAATAAAGAAGATGTTTTAGATCAAATTGATAAACTACATTTAAATAAGTCACCAGGCCCAGATGGTTACACCCAAGAGTAATTAAGGAACTAAAGAATGAAGTTGCTGACCTCTTAACTAGAGTATGCAACTTGTCCCTTCAAAGGGCCACGGTGCCAGAGGATTGGAGGATAGCCAATGTCACGCCAATCTTTTAAAAAGGGAGAAGGGGGGACCCTGGAAACTACAGGCCGGTCAGCCTAACGTCTGTTCCGGGTAAGATGGTGGAAAGCCTCATCAAAGATAAAATCCTAAAACACGTAGAGGAACACGTACTGCTAAAGGAAAGTCAGCATGGCTTCTGTAAGGGTAGGTCTTGCCTCACAAACCTTTTGGAATTCTTTGAAAAGGTCAACAGGCACGTGGATGTGGGTGAACCTGTGGATATCATATACCTAGATTTTCAGAAGGCATTTGACAAGGTCCCCCACCAAAGACTGCTGAAGAAACTTCACAGTCAGGGAATAAGAGGGCAGGTCCTCTTATGGATCCAGAATTGGTTGAGGGCCAGGAAACAGAGAGTGGGGGTCAATGGGAAATTTTCACAATGGAGAGAGGTGAAAAGTGGAGTGCCCCAGGGATCTGTCTTGGGGCCCGTGCTTTTCAACTTATTCATAAATGACCTGGAGACAGGGATAAGCAGCGAGGTGGCTAAGTTTGCAGATGACACAAAACTTTTCCGGGTGGTAAAAACCAGAAAGGATTGTGAAGAGCTCCAGAATGATCTCTCCAAGTTGGAGGAATGGGCAGCCAAATCGCAGATGCGTTCCAACGTAGACAAATGTAAAGTGATGCACGTTGGGGCAAAAAACCAAAACTTTACCTATAGGCTAATGGGTTCTGAGCTGTCTGTGACAGCTCAGGAGAGAGATCTTGGGGTGCTGGTGGACAATTCAATGAAGGTATCGACCCAGTGTGCGTCAGCAATTAAGAAGGCCAATTCCATGCTTGGGGTAATTAAAAAAGGGGTTGAGAATAAAACAGCCAATATTATCATGCCATTGTATAAATCGATGGTAAGGCCACACCTGGAATATTGTGTCCAGTTCTGGTCGCCGCATCTTAAAAAGGACATAGTGGAGTTGGAAAAGGTGCAGAAGAGAGCAACAAAAATGATTACGGGGCTGGGGCACCTCCCTTATGAAGAAAGACTGCAGCGTTTGGGGTTCTTCAGTCTAGAAAAAAGGCGCCTGAGGGGGGACATGATTGAGACATACAAAATTATGCATGGAAGGGATAGAGTTGATAGAGGGATGTTCTTTTCCCTCTCTCAAAACACCAGAACTAGGGGGCATCCGCTAAAACTGAGGGTTGGGAGAGTTAAAACAGGTAAAAGGAAGTACTTTTTTACCCAGCGGGTAGTTAATCTGTGGAACTCCTTGCCACAGGAGGTGGTGATGGCATCTGGTCTTGATGCCTTCAAGAGGGGATTGGACAGATTTCTGGAGGAAAGGTCCATTGTGGGCTATAGGCAATGATGGATTGTGCAACCTCCTTACAAAGGTGGTGGGCTACTGGTACCGGGTGCAAGGGAGTGGCAACAGGATGCAAGCATTTTGTAGTCTCATGCCTCCCTGGGGCACCTGGTGGGCCGCTGTGAGATACAGGAAGCTGGACTAGATGGGCCTTTGGCCTGATCCAGCAGGGCTCTTCTTATGTTCTTAATCCTGCCCGTACTCTTAGATCATCTGGGGGGGCCCCTTCTGACTGTGCCGCCACCAGGAGAGGTGAGGGGGATGGCGGCCAGGAATAGGGCCTTCTCGGTGGTGGCCCCACGACTTTGGAACACCCTCCCGTTAAAATTAAGAACTGCTCCCTCTTTGGCAATATTTCGGGGTTGGGGGTGGGGGGGTTGAAGCCTTTTTTATTTCAACAAGCCTTTAATTGTTGACAGGCTGGCTCGCATTTTATATTCTCTTCTTTATATTGGATCCACGGGGCTTGCTGTTTTAAATTTTAACTGTTTTAAATATCGTTTTAACATTGTTTTTATTAAACATTGTGATTTATTGTATTTTTAATGTTGTAAGCCACCTTGGGTGCCCATGGGGCAGAAAGGCGGGATAGAAATTAATTAATTAAAATTAAAATAATAATAATAATTGTTAAAAACATATAAAGTGCCAGGCCAAATGTAAGATCTTGACCCAAGTCCATACTTTGCTGCAGAGTCCATTGCTCTTGTACCTCTTTAATATTAAAGATTTTTGAACCTTTTTCCAGCGCTGGTCTCTGTCACCTTAGGTTTTTGACGTAGTTTTAGCCTTCTTCAGCTGGGAATTTTCCATGAGGTTTTGCTCTCCAAGATGTACGCTGAGCGGGGACTCTCAGCCGGGGGACCCCTCGAGGTCATCCATAAAGACCCCGACCACAAGCCCCTTGTCCTTTTCCATTTACTTCCTACCTACTCACTGCAGCCTGGAATTCCCACCCACCCACCCAACTTTCACTCCCAAATGGACTCGGGACTCCCCCAAACCCAGAGGGGGACCCTAATCTTCCTGTGGGTGGCAAAGCTGCAGGAGAGGAACTGGAAATCACCTCTTCCTATTCGCTGCTCTGGGAATCCGGAGTCCCTCATTTTAACGGTGGTTTGGTGGCCCAGTCCACAAAGACTGATCCCCTTTGCGCCCTGCCCTGAAAGGGAGCAGCAGAGCAAAGCTGCGCGCGCGCGTCCGAGGGCTGAGCACTCCCAGGCCGGACGCCTCTGGACCAGGCATGCAGGGGATGCAGCCAAGGAGGTAACCTCCTTGGATGCAGCAGACGCGAGACATGGTGCCGCTGCAGCGCCCGCCTTCTATTCCCTTCGCGGAGTCCACAGCGCACGGGGGAGGGTGGCTTGCGCGCTCCCCCACACTTCGGGTTCCCAGTCGAGCCATATCAAGCGGAGTGACGCCCTCTGCCGAGGGTTAGGGGGCGCCAGACAGCTGCGGAGATGCCCTGCCTCTGCATGTGGCTCCCGGTCCCGCCCCGCATCCGTCTGCGCAGCCCGCATTCCAATGAGAGCCGGACGTGAGGGCTGCGCGCTCGGCTCCTCTCTCTGTGCCCGCTTCTTGTGCCAAAACGCGGTGGGGTGGGGACCTCGCCCTGTGGAGTTTGCTCGGACGGGAAGCGATGAAGGCAACAAAGAGGCCAGGCTGCAAATCAGGGCGGTAAGTTAGAAAAAGGGGGAGACCCTCCCAGCTACCAGGATCTGGGGAGCCTCAGTGCTGTCTGGGCGGCTGCAGGGCGCCCTGTTTGCCTGCAGCCCCTCACTGGGAGGGGTCCGAGGAAGCGGCTTTCCTGGGGGGGGGGGCGATCGCTGGTGTTGCTTTAGAGGGGGGGGAGCCTCCTTTCCACTCCCGCTCTTAAGAGCAGCGTTGTTGATGTTGTCTCTGGAGGGCGGGGAGGGGGAAGAGAGAAGGATTTGACAAGCATCTCCGTGGCCTTTTGAAGGCGGCGAAAGAGGCCCACGCGCGAGCGTGCACGTCCGGATGCACCGCTGCGAGGGTGCAAAGCGATGCAGGCTTCCTGCAAGCCTCCCTTAAGAGTGAATCCGGATTCTCTCCTGGGCAGATGACCACTAAACCCGGCGTCGCCGCTTCGCTTCCTCTCCAAAGTAGGGGAACGCTGCCTTTTATTCGGATCAAAGGCAGATGATCGAAGAGCGAGTTTTTCAAGACTCTTCCTCAGGCAGATGGTCAGCAAAAGGGCAGGGGAGCTAACGAGCCCCCCCACCCCCAGTTTGCAATTCGTACAATCTAAAGATGGCGTTTCCGGTTTTTCTTGCTGACCTGGAATATGAGACGGGTTTTCAGTGCACTGCACAGGTTCTCTTGAGACAAAGCAATCAGAGAACTACTCTCCCGTTTCTTGTAATCGCAATAACTCCCTCCAGTCTCTAGCACTAACCTGACACTCCCAGGGTCTTTGCAAGGCGTAACAACATCAGAAGAGCCCCCCTGGTTCAGGCCAAACGCTCATCCAGTCCAGCTTCCTGGATCTCACAGTGGCCCACCAGATGCCTCAGGGGTGCTCCAAGACAACATGCGTGCTGCAAGACAACAAGATGCCTGCATCCTGTTGCCACTCCCTTGTATCAGGCATTCTGGGGTAGCCTGCTTCTAAAACCAGGGGGTTGCACATACCGGTCATGGCTTATAACCTGTGACAGATTTTCCTAGAAATCTGTCCAGTCCCTTTTTAAATGTATCTAGGCCAGAAGCCATCACCACCTCCTGTGGCAAGGAGTGCCACAGATTAATTTGTTACTAAGCAAAATCAGAGCACTGTGGTGGATTTTATATTCCCAAAGCAAAAGATAAATTTCAAAGTTGTTCTAGGCTCAACATTTGAAAAACAAAACAAAACAAAAAAACAAATTGGATGCCTTTTACCTAGCAAGAAATTCCAGCTACAGAAGCCATAGTCCCTGTATTGGATGCCTTTGTTTTCTTTTAATGGAGCAACAAGCTGATTTATTTTTCCTTTGCAAGGATTTCTGTTCCTGACATTATCAATTGTTACTCTCTGCTATGCTAAAATAAATCACTGTCTGGCAAATGTACTATTCAGTTTTTCAGTACAGCTGGGGGTGTGGGGGGGTAACCGTCTGTATCTCGATCAGCTGGCAGGGCAGTTTGGGCCAGCTCAGGGAAATGGAGGCTTCCCCCCACTTCCTGGGGTGGGGTCGCTGTGCCATTTAGAGCAGGAAAAGAATGGGGTAAAACCAACAGAGAATCTCATGGTACCTTCAGGATTAGAAGATTATTAAAATTAGGAATATTTATTCACCACTGTTCAACAAAAATCACTGCCAGACAGTGATTTATTTTAGCATAGCAGAGGGAAACAATTGACGATGTCAGGAACAGAAATCCTTGCAAAGGAAAAATAAATAGGCTTTACAGAGAAAACCAAATAACTAAATGACCTCCTGTCCCAAAAGGGCTCACAATCTAAAAGAATCAGTATAATCATAATTACACAATCCTAAAAATAATCCTAAAAATAATGCCAACTTAGCAGTTCGAAAGCACGTAAAAATGCGAGTAGATAAATAGGGACCACTTCGGTGGGAAGGTAACGGCGTTCCGTGTGCTATGGCGAATAGTCATGCCGGCCACATGACCACAGAAGCTTGTCCTCGGACAAAACGCCGGCTCTACAGGCTTAGAAACGGAGATGAGCACCGCCCCCTACAGTCGGTCACGACTAGACCATTCGGTTGTGGGGAAACCTTTACTTTTAAAAAATAATCCTATTGCACATGTATTGAGAAGCGATGTTCCCCTTAAAAATTGCCGCTGCTGCATAGAGGCCTCCCATAGCTATACAACAGCATCATCCCGGAGTGCGGCAACGATGTCATCACCGACTTCTGGTTCAACCAAACTCCGAGCTGTGCGGGGCTTGGTTGACAGCTGTGTGGCTTAGGCGGGAGCACTGCTCAGAAATAAATCTCATTGTGTTCAGTGGTGCTTACGCTCCCAGGTAAACATGTATAGGACTGCAGGCTAATTGTAGATAATTGAAGTACAAATGCAATAATACAGTGTTTTTCAAACTTTGGGTCAGGACCCACTTGGTGGGTCACGGCCTGATGTCAGATGGGTCGCGGAAAGGTGGGCACAGCCACCTTGGAAGCTGCAGACCTTCCTCTTTTTATATTCCTATTGAGAGTGCTAACAGTTGGAACTTCCAGTTGAGAGGGGAATTTTTAATTGTTCTTAGTTCAGTGCTTTTACATAATATTTTGACCTAATCTTGCTTTCTGTCAGTGATGCTTCATGGCTCTGCAATTGTAGTCCCAGAGTGCCAGTTTGCATTCCAGGAGTGCCATTTGATCACATCTCAGTGACGGCACTTCCTGCTTGACGATGTCACTTCCGGCTATGACCTGACTTCCAGATTAATGGCTTCACTTCCGGTGGGTTCCAACACGAGTGCCATTCTAAAAAGAGGTCCCGGTCTGAGAAGTTTGAGGCCCACTGCTACAGTATACAAGAAGCAAAATTCAGTGGGCCCTCCGTATCTGCAGGGGACCTGTTGCAAGACGCCTTGCGGATACTGAATTCCATGGATAATGGAATCTGGTGCCACAATTACTTAGCTGAAATGTGGTGCGGCAGTTGCTTGCCTGAGAGCTGTATGGAGATCGGACATAGCCTCCCGGCCTTCTCAGAGGATGTCCTAGCCACAATTGGTAAGCATTTCCAGCTTGCACTGGCGATGTCCAGTTGCGTCTGGAGGTGTTCCGAGGCACCGGGAGGTGTATTGGAAAAGGCAGGAGATACCCTGAGGAGATAGGGAATGGTATCAGCAATGACCCCTTGTCCCAGATAAGCCAGGGATTATAGGGTTAACCCCCAAGGTCTTTGCAAGCCTAGGGAGCAC
>JAJKFI010011271.1:0-12662 GCA_029204185.1 Lerista edwardsae
TTGATGAAGGACTTTTCTAAATACTTTCCGAATTGCTTAAGACTGAAAACTAACCTTATAAATCAAATAAAACAAGACAATGTGCAATATGGTCGTGCAGGCTCCCCTGTTCCCAAAGTGCCGACGTGCCGGGGAAAGGGGATCTGGCTGGTGGGTCTCTTCTCTCCACTGGAGGCCTTTGGTGTCTTTGGAATATTTGCCAGGTGGGGCTAGGGATGCGGGGGGGGGTGCCAGTGTACCCCCAGACATACCCCCAGCTGTAGAAATTCTTCCTTGTTACAGGACGCCTGAATCAGGGATGGACTTAAGCACTAACCCACCCAGGCACCACAGCTGCCACAGTGCAGTCTCTCTCTCTCTCTCTCTCTCTGTGTGTGTGTGTGTGTGTGTGTGTGTGTGTGAGAGAGAGAGAGAGAGAGAGAGAGAGAGAGAGAGAGAGAGAGAGAGAGAGAGAGAGAGAGCAAAATCCTAACCTGGAGCTAGGCTGGCAGAAGGGACACCGTAAGGCACTTTTGGACCACTCTCGGAGTCAAGGAGAATGGCGCACGTCTGTGTGCCGGCCTCTCTGACTTCGAGTGGTCCAAACATACTTTATGGTGTCCCTTGTGCCGGCCAAACGTTGCTGGCCTAACTGTGCCAGCGTAACTCCAGGTTAGGTTTGCGCCCTCAGAGTCTGAGAGGCCAGCACACAGACATGCGCCATTCTCCACGACTCAGAGAATGGTCCAAACGCACTTTACAGTGGCCCTTGCAACAGCCAAACTGTCCTGGCCTAACTCCAGGTTAGGATTGTGTCCCTCCCCAGTCAGGAAGCTGTGGATGCGCTTGAGCCCTCAGCAGCTGGTTGGGGAATTTGGAGGACTGCTGAGACCCTCCAAACGACATCATGGCGCTGCCTGGCATCAGGACATCAGGCATTGGCCTGGGGGTGAAAAGTCTTGGGTTTGCCTCTGCACCTGGCCAGATCAGTCACACGATGTTCACTGTAGCCCAGCTGGGTTAGTTTTCAGAGTAAGGTGCTGATGAGAGTAAACCAACCAACCAACCTGCAGCAGCTGGCGTAAATTCTTGATGCAAGCTGCCATTGCTGCCACTGCTCTCCTGTGCAGTGCTGGAAGCAAAGAGGAAGCCCCTTCTGTATCCAAGCATGTGACGGCTGCATGTTTTTCGCCTTCTAGCACGCTCACCACTCTCACGATCTCTCTTCCTAGCTCAAAAGTTTCCCACGTTGCAGCCTTCATGCCGAGGTGGACCTGAAGGATGTCCCGCTGGGGTCACGTCCAGCAGGCTGCCGCCCCCACCCAAAAGGAATGGCGGTGACATCATCACATCGCCGCAAATACTTCTCCTCCCATTTTTTTTTATCAAAACAAACAAAGCCTGCCAGAAGTTTGCATTGAAGGAGTGGCTGCTCTGCGCACCTCACCTGACCTCACAAACAAAGCCAGCTGGCTTCATTTGGCTTTAAAAGAAGATGAATCCGGTGGCTTCTCTTGGTTGCGGGGAGGTGTGCAGGCAGAGGGAGCCCCTGCTCATTTGCCCACCCGCCCCTTAAAGCTAAGTGAAGCCAGCCAAAGTCAGTCATAGTTGAGGGCAGATGCCAAATATTTGTGCTGAGGGTACAAATATAACTGAGGGTAGATTGGGAGGGGCTACACAGCTATCCCTGGATAAACATGTTATAGGATGTTTTACACAGTCCTATGTGCAAATCTGCATCATGTCCTCACATTTCATCTTTAGACCATCAGATGTGCAGGTTGTATTCAGGGGAATGGCAGAAACAAAGGAGTTTCCTTGTCTGCAATGTCCCTGCAAATAAAGTCAGAACTGGTTATAACTGTGAATCAACCCCCTCGTAGTCTGCAGCTTTCAAGCCATACAGAAAATCCTGGTTATTGGAAGGTCTTGAATGTCAGAGAAAGCCAGTCAGTGAATTGGCTGGACCTCCTTTGGTTCTTAGTCCCAGAAACTGGGCATCACCTGGGAATATTCACAGATCTTCTGCAATTGAGAGTCTGTCAAATGGTTATTCTCCAGGTGGTATTTCTCCCTTTGCTCACCCACACCTATCGGGCTGTCCTTGTACAGGTCTCACAAGCTGCCTGAATCCATCCATCTGCCATGGCCGCAGCCTCACCATCCATGGATGTGGGAGAGGAACTCCAGTGCGCCATCTGCAGGGAGGACCTGACAGACCCCGTGACCCTGGACTGTGGCCACAACTTCTGCAGGGGCTGCATCACCCACTACTGTGAGACATGGGAAGATCTGGACTTGGACTTGGAGTGTCCCCTCTGCAAGGCTAGAATCAGGAAAGGGAACTTCCGGCCAAACTGGCAACTGGCCAATATAGTAGACAAAATTAAACGTCTACCCCTTAATCCAGGACAAGAGGATTTATGTGTGAGACACAAGGAAAAACTCCACCTGTTCTGCAAAGAGGATCAGGAATTGGTGTGCCTGATTTGTGAGCGATCCCCAGAACATCAGTCACACACTGTCCTTCTCTTGGAAGTGGCTGCTGAGGAATACCAGGTAAGTGGATACAAACCTTTGGGGCCAATGATGGAAGTAACATGCAACATGATTCGGAGCAGTGGTGCGCTCAGCCTGGCTGACGCTCCGTGCCCCCAGCTCTGTGTGTTCTGGCCTCTCTGACTCTGAGAGTGGTCCAAACATGCTTTACGGTGGCCCTTGTGCGGGCAAAACCTTGGTGGCCTAACTGTGCTGGTTGGGATTGTGAACAAACCTCCATCTCTTTGGACTTATGTAAGTTGTCCAAGTCCAGAGACCTCCCTGGAAGGCAATGCCATACCTGGTGGGGGTCAATCCCAGGTGGCCCCAGTCATGCCACCCCCATCCGCCACCTCCTCCTAGAGGGGTTCTGAGGGCTGGGGAAGCCCCTGTTCCTGGCCCCCACAAGGCCTTCTTGGGCCTCCAGAAGGCCTTCAAGTCTCTCTTCCTATTTTTATCCGAAAACCTCCAGGGATGGGAAGGCACCCCTGTCCAGGTCTAGGGCCCTCTTTGTTGGATATATAGGCAACTCCGTCTGCTGTCCAGAGGGGGCAGTGTTGCATGTATATACGGTAAAAGATAGCACCTCTATTTGATTGGTCAGACACAACTTGTTGTTTTAGAATGCCGAGATGGGTGTGGTTGGTTATGACTGTTTAACTGAAGAAGTTGACAGTTGACTTTCTGTTGTTGTTGTGTTTTTCTCTCTCTCTGTCTTCTGACATGTAGGAGAAGGGAGCAATCAATACTAGCTCTATAAATCCTGTCAGGAAGGTGAATGTATATATATATATATATATGAAACTCAGTGAAACAGTAATTGTAAATGTAACCAGTTAAAGTATGATCGAAGCTAAGCAGAATGTTACAAAAGTAAAGAATGTTTTTCTTGTTACAAAGTTACTAAGTGCCTACAGAGTACTTCTTTCAGTCTAGCAGCAAGAAGTGTGTGAGAGAGAAACGTGCTTGTTTTACAGGGGAATTCCGCAATGGTTTAATCGACTCTGTTTTCCCCTTTCTTCAAGCACACAGGATATATACCATATCCTTGTAAAAGGAACATATATCCCAGTACTCTTCTCCCGAGAGGCACGCGTAGATCTACCCCACGTGCTGGCCCCAGCTGGCCACAACAGCCACAAGCTGGCCAGAACACTGAGGATTTTTGTTTATGGGGGAAAAGACTAGTGTGCTCTGTGCACCTTTAGCTGTTCGTTAGACCTCTGGTGCTCACAGTAGGTCAGCAGCTTTAAAGTGGAAGCACTTTTCCCTTTAGGTCCATTTTATTGAGTAGCTATGATTTAGTATTAAGCCACAGGTTTCCAAATACAAATAAAAGTTTATTAAAGATAAAAGAAAGAAAGGCAGTGGTGATATTACAAGTTCCAAGCACAAAAAGAATAAAAAGCTAAGCTCCTGAGCTTACTTTCCTCACTAACACAGCACAGTCTTGCTAAGCAGCTGTTCAGTTTCTCATATTTACTAACAGCGGCTCACAAGGGGTTAAATCCTTGCTTTTTCAGACGTCTTTGCTTTGAGGTTGTTGGTTGCAGATCTTCAGCAACCTGGCATAGCTCTCCCATCACAGCCAGCCCCTGATGTATCCTTTGCCCAAATTTTGATAATAATTCTGAATACACTCCTATCCATCAAAACCTTAATCAACCACACTCAGTTTGTTCAGTTTGAATCTGGTGCTGGGCAGTTTTTTCCCTCTCAACTTTGCACAGCTAAAACAATTTCCATTCCTGCTAGACAGGCTATAGGAGTGAATGCCTCACCAATTTGTCGGACAATGCTCAGTTCCTGAGACTTTGCCAGGTACTCAGCCAAGGCACTTAAGCCTTTTGTTCCCAGCAATTACAGTAATCAGCACCTAATGTTTCTTGGGATGTGCCTTAATCTCTCTCTCCAGACATTTTCTAACTATCTCTGCATGTTTCCCTCTCAGAGTAGAAATGGGTTCAGTCTTCATAGCTAGGTTTCTCTGTGGAATTTATGTGTGACCGTGACAACCCCTCAAGTGTGACCGTGACAACCCCGCCCCTTCAGGAATGCCACAAGCAGACACAGCAACTGCCTTTTCACTGTTACGGAGAGTTCTTGATGCCCCTTTATCTAGAAACACCCACCCACACCCTGTCACTGGAAAATGTGTCTTTTTCTTTGCTTCAGGGCCAATTCTGTCGCTGTCTGGAAGTTCTGAGGAGGAAGCAAAGGAGAATTCTGGCAGATAAAGAGGAAACAGCAAAGGAAAGCGAAGACCTGCTTGTAAGTGTCTCCTTTGCATTGGAAATGAGCAACCCCCAGAACCCGTAGTCTGAGTTAGAAGTTAGTTAGAAGAGTCAAAGGAACCTCATAGCTCCACAGATGTTCATGAAATATCATTCTGAAGGTGGAGTCTGCCTTCTGCTGCTCTGTCAAAACTCAGCAGTGTCCTCCCTTGCAGGGCTGGCCCTCTCTTGAGTCTCACAGCTCCATCCCATCCCCCCACAGCACTGACGCAACATCCCCTTGTTGCCTTGGCGCCATGTCGTTAGCACCAGTGCCTGCACTGTGTGTCGTCTGTGCCAGCCGAAGCCGACTGGCGCAGAGGAGGGACGCGGTGGGTGGACAGGAGGGAGGGGTGGGGGAGGGCGTTTCTGGCTGGGGAGGGGGGTGGGCTTGGTCTCCTCAGATCTGCACCCTAGGGGAGACTGGCACCTTCCCACATGCAAGGACACAAATGTGCCCTTCCGCGGGAGAGGCTCCAGCCTGCTCCTCCCTTGCGCTGGGTACAGCCCAGGCTCTCCACCCTGCCTGTTCTGGCGTGAGGTAGGATTGCACACTCAGTGAGTGTTTAGTTTTATTATATGAGCCAAACCCTATCATGGGCCAACCAACAAGGTACGATCTTGGGTCAGCTTGGTTGGCTTTGTCTGGGTGGGGACGAAGATGACTGGGAGAGAGAAAGAAAAAGCATCTCCTCTGCCTGGTCTTCTATGGGACTCCTCAAAGGAGTTTCATGGGGCATTCTGGGCTGGAACGGGAATTCTGTCCCACTGGTGTTCCCTAGTGACCTAGTGGTGGCGGCAGTGTGTTGAGGAAGGAGACCCCGGCCTCCACTCCCTCCAGCTCCCTCTTCTTCCTGCCAAGTTTCTCACTAGAGATTTCTCCAAACCTACCTGCAAAGGCTGACAATATTCCGATATTTCTCTCCTTTTGTCCTCTTTTCATCGGCTTGTTGCAGAGCCAGATAGAAGCAGAGAAGACCAAGACAAAAGCTCTTTTCCATCAACTGCACCAGCTTCTGGAAGAAGAAAAGGCACTTTTCCTGGCCCAGATGGAAGAACTAGAGGAGGAGATTGCCATCAGAAGAGAGCAGCACATGGCCAGACTCTCGCAGGAGCTGTCCTCTCTGGAAGGTCTCATCCAGCAGATGGAGGAGAAACGCCAGCAGCCAGCAAGGGAATTCCTGCAGGTGAGAGGGTGGCAGAAATAGCCCAGGTTCCCCACCAGGGGAAGGAAACAAATAGCTTCCTTGGCTTACGCAGGAAGGGACTCTGTGTATGGGGCCGACAAAGGCCTCTCTTGTTTTTCTTGGGTGCTCCTAAGAACATGCACTTCATTTCACTGTTGCCGGGAGGTTCCAAAGATCATGGAACCTGTTCTCATGTTGACTTCCTGACCACTCATTTGCCTCCTCACTCTGCCTGATTCGGTCCTGCTCTCTTCCAGCCCCACTGGTGGGTTTCTGTCTAACAAGTGTAGGGTCCACTGCTGGAGGGCTGTGCTGTGCAGACCCCCCCTCCCAGTCCCTGGACCTCAAAGGGGGTGGAAGGACCGCAGCACCCAGGGCCTCTGAGGGATCTTCCTAGGGTGGCCCTGAGCTCTCTCTCCTCTCTCTCCCTTTCTAGGATGTTGGAGGCACCTTGCAGAGGTAAGTGGATCCCACTCATTTCCGACAGAGAACGATCTTGATGGTAGATGGCTGGTCTTTGTATTTGTATTCTTTTTATAATCCATGGGATGACCGTTGTATTTTTATATTGTACTTTTATATTGTTTTAATTTACTGTTTTTAATTGGATGTTTTTTATTTCTGTTTTTAATCTGTTTTGTAATGCCGCCTTGAATGCCTTTTTAGGCAGAAAGGCGGGGTAAAAATTTAATAAATAAATAAATAAAATAAATAAAATAAATAGATGCAGGGCCTGGTCCTTCTTGCTCTGGAGAACAGGATGTCCCTCTCCGTCCCCCAACATTTCACAGATGGAAACAGGGATGGACTTTTGACTTTCTGATTTTCACACCGACTGTTCAAAGTGGTCCATGTAGCAAAATAAATGCAAAGACGTCCTCCTGTCCCCAAAGAGCTCCCCGTATTTTTTCCCAGTGCAGACCAGAGAGACTCCGTGGGAGGAGGGAGGGCCGGCATTGGGCCCCTGCTAGTGAGCGCTGCTCTCAGCACCCTGCAGGGGACGCCACCCAGGGAAGGTGCAGGGAAGGCGGGGGAGGGTGGACATGGGCGGGGGGAGGGGAGGGGAGGAGCAGCCCTGGGAGAGGGTGGGACTGGCGGGGCCTTTGCTGCCCCATCTGAAGCCCCCGGGTTGGGCTTGGGCGCCTGACACAAGGGTGCTCCAGTCTGTGCCAGCAAAACAGCTGGTGGAGGCTCTGGTAGCCCCTTTGCAGGGGCCGGGGCTTTTGAACATACTCCTTGGGGTAAGGAGATTCTGGTGGCTGCTGTGGGGCCTGCAGGATGCAGCAGTGGCCGTTTTGGTAGCTCAGGCCTGGGCTCTGAAGGCCTCCCTGAGGAGCCTTTTGCCCCTGCCCAGCCCAGAGTGCCTGGAAACATGGCTGGACAGTCCACAGGTCAAGCACGGGTGGAAACTCCCTCCGGCCTGGTGCCTCTGCTAGCTCAGAGAACATCCCAGCTGGCATCTTGCTTGGCTTGGGCTGCATCTGCTCATGGTCAGAGTCCTCACACTTTACGACAGCTTAAGGGAAGTCCCAGGGGGTGGGGAGGTTTGTTTTTGTGCGATGTTGTGTCGGTGCTATGCAGCGCCCAGGATTGCATCCTGCATGGGGTATATACCCATTTGGGGAGACCAGGAAGTGTGTCTTTTGAACTACTTTTAGCCCCAAGATCCTGGGGAACCACACAGGCTGGATAAAGTCCTCTGGAGGGCCAGATGTGGCCCGCAGGCCGGGATTTGGAGAGATGGTGAGAGGTCTGAGGCCTCTGCCAGTCTGGTCCTCGGATGCCTGGCTCTGGGGTCCTGGTGCAGGAGAAGCTCCTTACCTCCCTGTACTTCCTGCTGCTTCTCTCTCTCCTGTTCCTTCCTTTGGCTCCATTCCAGGATTCTGACTGGACATGTGGTGGGATAACCTGGTTTCTCTTCCCCAGGTATAAGATGAGAGAAACATTTCGGATTCCTGTGGCTTTTCCACATGCATTGAAATGGACGAGGTGGGAAATTGGTGATAAGAATGACTTTCTGGATCATGTCATACATCAATTCAAAGGTAACAAATAATGAGATGGATACCTCACTCCTACCTGCCCTCTTGCATCGAAGGTGGCTGGCCAGGGATTGGGCAAGGGAGGGAGAGGGAGGGAGCGGGGAGGGAGGGAGGACCTGGGCTGGCTGGGGAGGTGGCCACTCTTTAGCGGGCGCAGGTCCGAGGAGCGCATAGGGGAGGCTGGAGCCCGTCGTAAGCAGCGCTGGCCCGTCGGCCTTGCTGCTTAGGATTGCACCCTAGATGTGGTTATTTATTCACCATATTTCTATCCTGCCCTTTCCCCCCTGGGGTGGGGGAGGCTCAAAGCAGTTCAAATAAGTGTACAAAAAAAGGGGAAAGGTTGAGACCAGTGGTATTCCAGCCCTTTAGACTGGGACTCACTTTTTGGAATGGCACTCGTGTTTGGACCCACCGGAAGTGACGTCATTAACCTGGAAGTGATGTTGTGGCAGGAAGTGACATCGTCAAGCAGGAATTGCTGTCATGGTCACATCATGAAATGACACCCCTGAAATGCAAATTGGCATTCTTGGACTGTAGCAATTGTAACACGGCGGCACAGTGGGCGGCAATGGGGGCAGCCACGAACGACAGCCGTAACGCCGAATCCTAAACCCCGTCCCAGCCAGGGCGGCAAATCAGCAGACGCAGATCCAAGCTTCCCCATAGGGCTGGCTGGCCCTTACCTGGGTGCAAGGGGTAAAAACCTTCCCATGCCTTGCACTGTGCTGCCTTTGAATGACCTGAGGAGGCAGCCCTGCTGTGCCGGCCTTGCTACGCCGGTGCTGCTTAGGATTGTGTTCTGATTTAGAGAGAAGCAATTAGAAATGGGGTTCAGCTTCTTTTTCATTCATCCCATGAAGAAAGGCAGGGAGTGAAGATGCTCTCATGTGATGAGTTTGTATTTTTTGTACAAGCTTTGTTAGAGGCAGGATGGTGTGTGCTTAATGTCTGTTCCTGTTGCTTCCTCAGGCTCCCTGGCATCTGGATCTCAGCCGCAGAGAGGTAAGTTTCAAGGAAATTCACAGGAAGAGAGTGGGTGCAAAATGTCCCTCTTTCTCTCATTTGTACTTAGGGCCCGATCCTCTCCAATTTTCCAGCCCTGATGGGTGTGTGTGCTTCCTTCTGTGGTGGGGGGAATCATGGAGGCCTCCTCAAAGTAGGGGACATTTGTTCACTTACCTGGAGGCTGCATTGAAGCTGCACCAGCACCAGAAAGTTGGACAGGATCAGGCCCGAAGCTACAGATCTCCAAACACCATCTGCATCAGTGTTCTTCTTGCTGTGAGATGATTTGGGTGCCTTCAATGTGTTCACTTTACATTTTGGTGTCTCTGGGTCCTTTTCCGATTCACGCTCAGACATGCCCCAGTCCGTTTCTTGATACTTTGCCTTGAGATGACAAATCATCTGCTTTTGACTTCCCACCTATGATTGTAAGTAGCAGTGGAAGGGCTGGATCAGACCCAAGGCCTCTTGCCCGAACCCTGAGCCTTCTCTCAGACCAGGCAGGGGGACTGGGCAGCCAAATGGCAGATGCGTCTCAACGTAGAGAAGTGTAAAGTGATGCACATTGGGGCAAAAAATCAAAACTTCACCTATAAGCTGAGGGGTTCTGAGCTTTTGGTGACAGATCAGATCTTGGGGTGTTGGTGGACCCCTTGATGAAGGTGCTGATCCACGGTGCAGCAGCAGTGAAGAAGGTCCATCCCATGCTTGGGATAATCAAAAAAGGAGTTGAGAATAAAACGGCCAATATTATGATGCCCCTGTACAAATCGATGGCAAGGCTGTCGTACTGTGTAAAGTTCTGGTCGCCACACCTCAAACAAGATATAGGGGAACTAGAGAAGGTGCAGAAAAGAGCAACCAAAATGATTACGGGGCTGGGGCACCTCCCATATGAGGAAAGGCTACAGCGTTGGGGGCTCTTCAGCCTAGAAAAAAGGCGCCTGAGGGGGGACTTGATTGAGACATACAAAATTATGCATGGGATGGATGAAGTGGACAGAGGGAAGTTCTTTTCCCTCTCTCACAATTCCAGAACCAGGGGGCATCCACTAAAATGGAGTGTTGGGAGAGTGAGAACCGATAAAAGGAAATTCTCTTTTACCCAGCGGGTCTTTAATCTGTGGAACTCCTTGCCACAGGAGGTGGTGATGGCATCTGGCCTAGATGCCTTTAAAAGGGGACTGGACAGATTTCTGGAGGAGATGTCCATCGCAGGCTACAGGCCATGATGGTTAGTGCAACCTCCTTACTTTAGAAGGAGGCTACCTTGGAGTGCCGGATGCAGGGGAGTGGCAACAAGATGCACTTGTCTAGTATATTTCCTGAGGCATCTGGTGCGCCGCTGTGTGATGCAGGAAGTTGGACTAGATGGGCCTTTGGCCTGATCCAAGGGGGCTCTTCTCAGGCTCTTCAGGAGGTAAAGGAAGAGGCTCTTGCAGCACAGACAGGGCTTTTGGAGGGGAGGGACTTTCTTGCCTCCATGTGGCTGCAATGAGCAGTTGCAGAACTGGGTCTGGGGTCTGCCCTGATGCTCTCTGTCCTACAAGCTGCTGTGAGGGCTTAGCAACGACCCTCCTCAAGTCACTCTCCAAGCCTGTGGACTGCAGTGGGATCACCCATGCTAAGCACAGCGCCCCTCCTCCTGCCTTGCTAGCGACATGGCAAGGCAGTTCCCCAGCCCCCCCCCCCAGTTCTCCCTGAATTTGTCATTCATCTCAAGAGGCAAAAGCTTCCTTGGAGAAGGGTCTCTCCCCACGCTTGGAATGCTGAGGATGGCCAATCGTGGGAAGAAACCCTCCCTATAGATCTGTCTTTGCACAGAAACACCAGGAGCCCAAACTTGTGCGTGTCTACTCAGACTCATCTACCCATGAGAGTCAGTGAGGCTTGCTCCCAGGCAAGTATGGCTAGAACTGCATCTTGAATTGGGGAAGAATGGAGAATGTGGCCAAGAAGAGACGTGGCTGGTGGACACAATTGTGTGTGACGATGTCTGTGCCCCTCTGCCCTTGGGGTCTCTGCTCCTCCGTGTTCCAAGCGTGGGGAGGGACCCTCCTCAAATTATGCCTTTGCCTCCAGAGAGGAATCAAGCTCAAGTGCCTGGGCTCTGCCCACCAGAACGGGGAGCCCTCCTTGTTCGAGTCAGGAGTGGAGAGTTCGCAGAGGGCCTGTCCAGTCACGGTCTCTCCTGCCTCCTCCCTCCCTCCGCGCAGCAGTTCAGGATGTCTGGCCACTGATTCTGCTTCTCTTCTCGGTTCTCCTTCCCCCAACAGCAGACGTGATTCTGGATCCAGACACGGCTCATCCCAAACTCATCCTCTCTGAGGACTGCAAAAGTGTGAGATGCGGAAGCAAACGTCAAGATCTGCCCAACAATCCAGAGAGATTTGACAGCTGTATTTGTGTGCTGGGCTGCGAGGGATTCACAGCAGGGAGACACTTCTGGAATGTTGATGTGGGAATTGAGGAAGGATGGGCTGTGGGGGTTGCCAGGAAGTCTGTGAGGCGAAAGGGCAATTTAACCTTTAATCCTGAGGAAGGGATCTGGACTGTGGAGAAAGGGGGAGATTATTACTTCGCTCAACCTTCCAGTAAAGGTAGGTACTGCCGTCTGCCCTGGAGTGGAGAGCCCAAAAGGATCAAAGTGACTCTGAACGTTGCTGCAGGGAGGGTGGCCTTTTCTGACGCTGATACGGGAGCCCTGCTGTACACATACCCAGAAGCCTCGTTCTCCGGAGAGACTCTCGTTCCCTTCTTTCGTGTGCTTGGACCGGGATGCCTGACACTCCCTCCCTGAACCAGCCCCCTGATCTTCCTGGCAGCCCTGCTGGGTTTCTTTTCCAGACGCAGATGAACAACAACAATGTCAAGAATCTCCCTGCAGCGGCTTCCCTCTGTGGCGGACTGCGAGGGGCGAAAGAGGTGCTGCTGCAGCTGCCGCCTCTCCTGTGGAGTCCTGTGAGAGAAGAAAAGCCCCTTCACGGGCACCCTGCATGGTGTCCCCACACTCAGGGGGGACTTCCGATTCTATCTGAAAGGGTGGCACCTGCAAAGGTGTGTGCTGTGCTCTCAGGCCCCTGGCAATCGGCCACTCATGCAGCCCACTTCAGGGAGAAGGATGCTGACTGTGGCATTCTCAGCTGCTTGGCTTGCTCCACCTTCCCAGTCTTTCAGCAGATGGTTTGTTGATTCCCCCCCCCCCCAAATTAGAAGGCCACATGAATTTTTCCTCATTAAACATTTGCTCATCGCCTTATTTTTTAAAACAGGACAATAATGATTGTATAGAGATGCAGGGATGCTCCACAGAGGAAGGAAGGGGATGTGAAATATCATGGATGCCGGCCAATCCAGATTAAATGGAAGGGAAAGACAGATCCAGGTGCCCTGAGACTTCTCTTCCTGCATCACTTCTGCTATTCTCTTCTCTTCCTTCATCACTTCGGCTGGGAAAAGTAAAAGGACTCAGATATTTTGAGGCTTCAGGAGGAGAGACCTTTTGCCCTCATGACACCTGGCTCTATCCTTCTCTGGGTGATATGTAAACTGTATTTAGATGAGGAGATAGATGCTTTCTTATTTTGCACTAGCTTTTATGTACCCGGCTTCGCCCGGGTGTTTATATGTGCCAT
>JAJKFI010011271.1:12672-59875 GCA_029204185.1 Lerista edwardsae
ACTAGCTTTTATGTACCCGGCTTCGCCCGGGTGTTTATATGTGCCATCCCTGACCCCCCCCCACTCACCAGGCATACAGATGGCCCTGTATAGGTTTCCCTGCAGGAAGCCTATTTGTGCCTGGGTGTTTGTATGTCCCATCACTGACCCCCCCCACTCACCAGGCATACAGATGGCCCGTTTATATGTCCCATCCTGACCTCCCCACTCACATGTGTGCCCGGGTGTTTATATGTCCCATGACTGACCCCCCCCCCCGAGTCACCAGCCATACAGATGGCCCTGTATTGGTTTGCCTGCGGGAAACCTATTTGCACCCGGGTGTTTATATATCCCATCCCTGCCCCCCCACTCACCAGCCATACAGATGGCCCTGTATCAGTTTGCCTGCGGGAAACATATTTGCTGCTGTTTGTCTTCAACTGTAAAGAGTTCAGTTGCTGCCTGCAGATTCCGCATGTCATTTGCATCTCATCATGACATCATCAGAGCCTCGGAATGCAGTGGCTCAGCCCACAGCCACCCATAGAGAACCACAAATTCGCTTTTACCCCCGCCCGTGGGGGCATGAGCTGTTCCAAAACTGCGTAGCGACGGTCTCAGGGGGCCAAGGCACCCACGTGCCGAGTTTGGCGCGAGGCGGTCCAGGTGTTGTGGAGCCTATGTGGAACATACACACTTACACACATACATACACACATACGCTATTCTTTATATATATATAGATAGATTAAGCATCATGTAGTTATGGCATGCTTTGGCCTGTTTTGAAAGGCCTTCTTAAGCCTCTGTTCTGTGACCTGTAGTTTTTAATAAATCATTATAATTTACTCCATGGTGTGCCTTGTGTGCTGAAAGCAGGGGTTAGCTGAATCCAGTCTTGACGCTGTGCTGCACTACTGGTTGGGCTAAGGGAATGCCTCCTGGGCCACTGGAGGGTGCTGGTGGCCAGGAGGGGACCACATCCCATGACCCCTGGGGTCAGTCTGGAGGGGCCAGGCCCCCGGGTATCATGACACTGTCACAGATGGGAAACCAGTGATGCGTTGTGGTCTGGATGCCACCTGCAGGAAGACAAAGCAGGAGTTGGGAGGGTGGCACAGAGGGGGTGGAATGCGGTGGGGTGGGTAGAATGGGGAGGAAATGGGGGGGCAGGTTGAGCCCAGGAAGGGGGCAGGTTCAGCAGCAGTGGCACCCACCAAATCCTGACGCCCTTCCCAGGCCTTATCCGCCTTCATGGGTCAATGCAGATTTGTGCCCGCTACAGAGCTGGTGCAGGGCTGAGCTACCCATTGCAGCTTCCCCCGGGGCAAGGGAACAAATGGCTCTCATCCTTAAGGGACGACAATAAACAAAACCCCATGGAAGAAGCTACGTGGGGAGTCAGGTAGGATTGGTTTGCCCATGGATTTAAAAGTCTCATTGCTCCTATGCATTTGTGAGTTATCCTGAATATGGGAGAGGAATTGGGAGAATACCAATACAACTAAGAGCTAATCTGAACCTGGTGTTAGGCCAGCACCAGTGAGGTCAGCAAAGCTTGGCCAGCACAAGGGACCCCATGAAGTGTGTTTGGACCACTCTCAGACTCAGAGAGGCCAACAAACAGAGGTGTGCCGTCCCCCTTTACTCCGAGAGTGGTCCAAATGCACTTGGCAGTGTCTCTTGTGCCAGCCAGATTTTGCTGACCTCACAGTGCCAGCCTAACTCTCAGTTAGGATTGTGCTCTGAGGTGTATAAAATCATATATAGACCCCTGCTAACTGGGCAAGAGGCACTTTTCCAAGTAGTGTTCTTCTCATGTTTAGCAGGGGGAGAGTAATTGTCCCTCTTCACCCCAGCTCAGTGTCTTCTAGTGGCTGTTGCTGTTGGTGTTCTGTATTTTTTAGACTGTGGGCCCTTTTGGGACAGGGAGCCATTTAACTTTATTATTATTGCCTGTAAACCGCTTTGGAAACTTCATGTTGAGAAGCGGTATATAAATACTTTTTGATTGATTGATTGATTGATATATACTGTGATTAGAGTGAACAGAGAGATTCTCTCCCTTCATCGTAAGACCTGAACCCAGGGTCATCCAACTGACTGGCAGGACACTTAGGACAGACCAAAGGAAGGACTTCTTCACACAACCTGCATTCATCTCTGGAATTCACTGCTGCAAGATTTGCCACTGAAAAGGTGATTGGGCAGGTTCAAGGAGGACAAGTCTGTCAGTGGCTCCTGGTCAGGATGGCTGTGATTTCTGTCGGGTTGAGTGGATCTGGTGTGCCCCCAGGACCCCCCCCCCATCACCAGGCTACTATTACTGCACATTCGCACCTTGCAGTGGGCAAGGAGGGAGCAGGTGTTTTGCCAGGAGCTGGCTAAAGCCTCTGGGTTAGGTGAAGAGACCTGCTGTGGTTGTCACAGTTGCTATGTAGTCAACACCAGTTCTGGGGCACTATCACAACTGACCACACTGTAGTCAAGAGATTGCAGGCCTCGGGGGTGGCAGAGTCTGTGCCCACCTCCATGGGGCACAGGATGCTCAGAGCATGCTAGGAGAGCATGACTCAGGCCAAATCTCCTGCTGTCTCATTAGGGCTTATGGCAAAGACACATCAGGCCCACAAGCATCCATGCACATGCTCTTCCTTTTGGAAAACTTCCTCTGAGTAATGGTTTCTTACCATTGGCCTCCTTTGAGTTAATGCAGTGTGATTCAAACAGTGGGTCAGGACCCACTTGGTGGGTCGCGACCTGATGTCAGGTGGGTTGCGGAAAGCTAGGAGCAGCCATCTTGGAAACTGCAGACCTTATTTTGTTACATTCCTTTTGTAAGTGTCAAAAGTTGGAATTTTCAAGTGAGGGTTTTTAGAATTTTGTTTTTAGTTCAGTGCTTTTACATCATATTTTGTCCTCATCTTGCTTTCTGTCAGGGATGTTTCATAGTTGTACAATGGCTGCAGTCCGCCAATTTGCATTGCAGGAGTGCCATTTGATTAGGTTCCAATGACAGCACTTCCTGCTTGATGATGTCACGACCTGCCACAACATCACTTCCAGGTTAATGATATCACTTCTGGTGGGTCCCAACACGAGTGCAATTCTGGAAAGTGGGTCCCGGTCTCAAAAGTTGAATTGAGTTAGTGCAGTTCCTGTTTTAGCTGAAAAACCTTCCTTGCAATACATAGACTGACCAGGAGCTGGCTGTCATTACAAAAAATGAAATCCTTACAAAAACAAACTCAGTTGTTGCTGGGTATCGGCAAATGCTGGTGTGTCACCCAAAATGTCATGCTGTGTTACCGCTGACATGCGTTGTCATAGGTTCAACATCACTGTCCTAGACTCTACCTGAACCTCCAGGCCTCCACACCATCTGGGCCCCACCAGACTCAACCAAGCAGAGTCAACCCAGGAGCTCCGCTCTATGGTGCAGGATCGAGCTGCTCTGGGTCTGTCTTCCTTCGTGAAAGAGACACCCCAAGTGTGAATCTAAACAGGCACTGGTTGTGTAAGGATTTGATTTTTTGTAATGATGTTTCTTTATGTAATGCATAGCCTCACGCGCTCACTGTGGAGAGTACTAGAGGGGAACCGGATCCATCCTATACCTGCATTGTGCCGGCACTACACTATTGCACGGGTCCAGCACTGTCCCAAAGGTGCCTTCGAGCGCATCAGCGTCAGTGGTAGGGCGCTGGACCGGCACAAGCCGCAGAACCGATTCTTGGACGCCGACGCGACCGTCAGCAGCACTGGCCTTGTGCCAGTCCAGCGTCGGCCGTGCTCAGTTGGCGCAGAGCCTCGCTGAGGGTGTTCCAGAGGCATTCCGGGGGCGTAACTGGGCGGAGCAATGGGTGGCGACGGGGGCAGTGATGCAGGACAGTTGCAGTGCCAAAGCCTAAACCCCGTCCCCAGCCAGGGCGGCCCTCATTTGGGCTGCTCCTGCGCACATCATCCTGTGCCTGCAAAAAGCAAGTGCAGATCTGAGCAGCCCCATAGGGCTGGCTGGGGCCTATGCAGGTGGAAGGGGAAAACCTCCCCTTGCCCTGCGCTGAGCTGCTCCGCCTCCTGCTGGGCTTAGGATATGGCCCTGCTATGTCGGCCTTGCTGGGCCGGCCTTACTTAGGATTGGGCTATAAATCCAGCCTTGCCACTCAGGCTGCGATCCTATGCACTCTTTCCAGGGAGGAAACCTCAATGAACGCAACAGGCCTTCATTCTGAGAAAACGAAGAAAAATGAACCAGAAACCAAAAAGCGTATTGACAACCTTGACACAGGCAAAACCACCACACAGCCCTCCCCCGTTCCAAGGGCCCATCTTTCCATACTTTCGATATGGCTGCCCTAGGTGCTTTGTGACCCCCCTGAAATGGGCTAGCAACCCACTGGTGGGTCCCGGGGTGGGCGGGAAAGTGGCGGAACGTGGCGTGATGCAACAGGCAGACTGCCACTCAAAGGTAAGTCCCGCCCAGCGTACCGGGTGAGTAACGCCACTGGGTGCATCCCAGGGCAGCGAGGCACAGGGTGGAGTGGATCTGGCAGGGATGGTGCTCAACAGATCGGGTCTCACTTGCAGTGCTCGGGACTTTGTGCTTAAGATGAGACTTCGGACTAAGACATCTGTAAGCTGTGCTGGGAAATGCTGCTTATCAGTTATGAAATGACCTTTGTGCCTGATAAGGAAGTGGCAGCTCTTTCCAGCTCCTCCTCCCATGAAGCCAAAGGTAGGAGCAGTGTGGGGTGCCGGCTGCCAGCAGACCTGAAACCTGCCCTTTCCTGCAATCCTGAGACTTGACACGGCAGAAGTCAGAACTGGGCTCGGCCGGTGAGTGCCTGCAGTGGAGAAGGGAGAAAACGGTCCGGGATTGGTGGGCAGGGAAGGCGGGTTGGAGAGTGGGGGGTGCAGGGAGGGCTGGACCAGGGAGGTCTCCAAGCCACTCCCCAGGCAAGTGAGGTTTGGAACTATGAATATGTCCATATTGAGGAAGGACTTTTCTAAATACTTTCCGAATTGCTTAAGACTGAAAAACTAACCCTATAAATCAAACAAGACAATGTGCAATATAGTCATGCAGGCTCCCCTGTTCCCAAAGTGCCGATATGCCGGGGAAAGGCGATCTGGCTGGTGGTTTTCTTCTCTCCACTGGAGGCCTTTGGAGTCTTTGGAATACTTGCCAGGTGGGGCTAGGGGTGCAGGGAGGGGTGCCAGTGTACCCCCAGACATTCTGAAGCTGTGGAAATTCTTCAGTGATTCAGGATGCCTGAATCAGGGGTGAACTTAAGCACTAGCCCACACAGGCACCACAGTGCCTGAAGGATGTGCCGCGGGGGTCACGTCCAGCAGGCTGCCGCCCCACCCAAAAGGAATGGCGGTGACATCATCACATCGCCGCAATTACTTCTCCCACGTTTTTTTTTTAATAAAAACAAACAAAGCCTGCCAGAAGTTTGCGTTTAAGGAGTGGCTGCTCTGCGCACCTCACCCAACCTCACAAACAAAGCCAGCTGGCTTCCTTTGGCTTTAAAATAAGATGAATCCAGTGGCTTCTCTCAGTTGCGGGGAGGTGTGCAGGCAGACGGAGCACCTGTTCATTTGTCCGCCCACCCCTTAGAGCTAAGAGAAGCCAGCCAAAGTTAGTCATAGTTGAGGGCAGATGCCAAATATCTGTGCTGAGGGAAAAAATATAACTGAAGGTAGATTGGGAGGGGACAAAAAAAGCTCCATGGTAATGGGGGAGGGGCTAAAAATGTACCCTGAAGTGATTTCGATGCGGCCATTCATGTGATTGGTTTAGTTTGTGGCCATTCATGAATCAAGCCAGAAGAATGCTAGAGGTCCCCTAGAGAGGTCACTTCCTGCTAGCTGAAGAACAGGTGCAGCCTTGGCTTCCTCAGACCCTGTCAGTTGGTCACTCCTGCCGGTCACTTCCTTGAGAAGTATCCTGACTATGGTAGTTTCAGCTCCTTGGCTTCCTTCTTCTATCCCTCTGTGCTCCGCCAAATGAGATGAGCACCTGACATTAAGTACTAAAACATGACAATCCTGGGCATGTCTATTCAAAGAATTAAGTCCCATTGAGTTCAACAGAACCTACTCCCAGGAAAGTGTTTCTAAGATTCCAGTCTCAGGACACAGTCCCAACCTGGAGTTAGGCTGGCACAGGTAGGCCAGCAAAGTTTGGCCAGCACAAGGGTTTGGACCACTCATGGAGTCAGAGAGGCCAGCACACAGACCTGCGCCGTAACTCTGCAAAAGTAAGAACTTGACTTAGCCAGGTGAGGGCCTGTCTGAAGAAGGGAGAGAATGTTCCAGAAAGTATGAGCAGGGAAGGCAGAGAGAAGGATTTGTGGGCAGGGCAGGTGGACTAAAGAGTACGGGGTGCAGAGAGGAGTAGACCCAGGGTGAGGGGTTACACAGCTATCCTTGGATAAACATATTATAGGATGTTTCACACAGTCATGTGCAAGTCTGCCTCATGTCCTCAAATTTCATCTTTAGACCATCAAATGTGCAGGTTGTATTCAAGGGAATGGCATGAACAAAGGAGTTTCCTTGTCTGCAATGTCCCTGCAAATAAAGTCAGAACTGATTATGATGAATGTGAATCAACCCTTTATGTGCAGCTTTCAAGCCAAAAAGAAAATCCTTGTTATTGGAAGGTCTTGAGAGAAAATCCTTGTTATTGGAAGGTCAGAGAAAGCCAGTCAGTGAATTAGCTGGATCTCCTTTGATTCTTAGTCCCAGAAAGTGGGCATCACATTGGAACATTCACAGATCTTCTGCAATTGAGAGTCTGTCAATTAGTGATTCTCCATGTGGTATTTCTCCCTTTGCTCATCCACACGCATCTTGCTGTACAGATTTCACAAGCTGGCTGAATCCATCCATCTGCCATCGCCACAGCCTCACCGTCCATGGATGTGGGAGAGGAAGTCAAGTGCCCCATCTGCAAAGAGTACCTGACAGACCCTGTGACCCTGGACTGCGGCCACAACTTCTGCAGGGGCTGCATCACCCACTACTGTGAGGAGTGGGAAGATCTGGGGAACTTGGAGTGTCCCCTCTGCAAAGCCAGAATCAAGAAAGGGAACTTCTGGCCAAACTTGCAGCTGGCAAATATAGTAGACAAAATTAAATGCCTATCACTCAATCTGGGAAAAGAGGAGTTGTGTGTGAGACACAAAGAAAAACTCAACTTGTTCTGCAAAGATGATCAGGAATTGCTATGTCTGATTTGTGAGCAGTCCCCAGAACATCAGTCACACACTGTCGTTCTCTTGGAAGCGGCTGCCAAAGAATGCCAGGTAAGTGGATACAAACCTCTGAGGCCAATGATGGAAGTAACATGCAACATGAATCGGAGCAGTGGTGCGCTCAGCCTGGCTGGCGCTCTGTGCCCCCAGCTCTCTTCCCCCCCCCATCGTTTGACATGCCCTCCCAACATGCCAGGCTCCACTTCGGAACTGTCTGGGGCCAAGGGGGGTGGGCGAGCCCAAATCATGCACCTCTTTGAGCAACGAGGTGCCTCTTCGCAGCCTTCTGCCTGCCGCAGGAGCTCTGTGTCCAGGAGCCCTTGCCTCCCCCCGCAACGGTAGGATTGCGACTGATTCGGAGAGAAGCCATGGAGGACGGGCTGGTGACCAGGAGCTCTTGGCATAGGGTTTGGATACTCCAGGAGACGAGACCTCACTAGAAGCCATGCTCCTGATGGGCCTAAGGGGAGAGCGGAAGGCAGGCCTGTGCAGAGGGGAGCAGGGGGACAAAACCCCCAGGGCCCAGGGGGCCTAGGCCATGGCAAAACAGTTCAAAAGAATTGGCAGGCACATTTAGGAAGGTGAGCCCCCCATCAGGTCTTTTGCCCTGGGCCCAAGGCTGGCTCCAAGGCGGCCCTGGTGAAGGACATTCTTCTCCATCTCTGGAAGGGATAAGCACAAACTTCAACTGGATCTAGAAGATCATTCAGGGCGCAATTCGGATTTCAGGGCCACCGTCAATTATGCCTGGCCCACTCTCGGAGTCAGGGAGGATGGTGCACGTCTGTGTTCCGGCCTCCCAGACTCCGAGAGTGCTCCAATCATACTTTACGGTGGCCCTTGTGCCGGCAAAATTTTGCTGGCCTCACTGTGTTGATCTAACTTCAGGTCTGGATTGTGAACCTCCATCTCTTTGGGCTCCTGTCAGTTGTCCTTGTCGAAGACGAAGTCCAGAGACCTCCCTGGAAGGCAGTGCCATACCTGGTGGGGGTCAATCCCAGGCGGCACAGCTGGAGGGCGAGTGGCACTGCAGCCCCAGTCATGCCACCCCATCTGCCACCTCGTCCCAGAGGGGCTCTGAGGGCTGGGGAAGCCCCTGTTCCTGGCCCTCACAAGGCCTTCTTGGGCCTCCAGAAGGCATTCAATTCTCACCTCCGATTCTCATCCGAAAACCTCCAGGTACGGGAAGGAACCCCTGGATATGGGACTTCTGGTGCCGCCCCTTCAGGAATGCCACAAGCAGACACAGCAGCTGCCTTTTCACTGTTATGGAGAGTTCTTGATGCCCCTTTATCTAGAAACACCCACCCACACCCTGTCACCGGAAAACCTTTCTTTCTCTTTGCTTCAGGGCCAATTCGATAGCTGTCTGGAAATTCTGAGGAGGGAGCGAAAGAGAATTCTGGCAGATAAAGGAGGAACAGAAAGGGAAAGCCGAGACCTGCTTGTAAGTGTCTCTTTTGTATTGGAAGTGAGCAACCCCTAGAACGCCTGGTCAAAGTTAGAAGTTAGTTAGAAGAGTCAAAATGACCTCCTATCTCCACAAACGTTCATGAAATAGTATTCTGAAGGTGGATTCTGTCTTCTGCTGCTCTGTAAAACTCAGAAGTGTCCTTCCTTGCAGGGCTGGCCCTCTCTTGAGTTTCACAGCTGCATTTGACCCCCCCCCAGCACTGAAGCAATGTCCCCTTGTTGCCTTGGTGCCATTTCATTAGTGCCAGTGCCAGCACCGTGTGTCCTCTGCGCCAGACAAAGTCGACTGGAGGGACGAGATGGGTGGACAGGAGGGAGGGGTGGGGGAGAGCGTTTCTGGGTGGGAGATGGGCAGGCTGGCAGGTGTGCCGGCTGGGGAGGGGGGCGGGCTTGGGATTCGGTTGATTTGGGCCATGGGGTCTCCTCAGATCTGCAGCCTATGGGAGACGGGCGCCTTCCCAAATGTGCCCTTGCGTGGGAGAGGCTCCAGCCTGCTCCTTCCTTGCGCTGGATACAGCCCAGGCTCTCCACCCTGCCTGTTCTGGCGCGAGGTAGGATTGCACCCTCAGTGAATGTTTAGCTTTCTCATATGAGCCGAATCCTATCAGGGGCCAGCCAACAAAGTTCGATCTTGGGCCAGCTTGGTTGGCTTTGTCTGGATGGGGATGAAGATGACTGGGAGCGGTAAAGAGTAACAATGGTCTCCTTGACCCCTGCCTGGTCTTCTATGGGACTCCTCAAAGGAGTTTCGTGAGGCATTCTGGGCTGGAACAGGAATTCTGGATGTGGCCTGTGTCAGTGATGCTGAGATCTGCTCCCAATTTGACCCTGTCCCAGCCTGATCCCCGCATCAATCCAGCTGTCAGTGGCCAGTCTGTGGGGTCCTGTCAACAGTGTGCAGCATTTGGGGCCCTGTTGCATCACTGTGCTGCATGGATAGGATGGGGCCATAGGAGGACCAACTCACTTGCCTGTGACTTGGTGGTGGTGGAGATGGAGGAGCCCCCGGTAGATGATCTAGTGGTGTGACCTAGTGGTGGTGGCAGTGTGTCGATGAAGGAGACCCCGGCCTCCACTCCCTCCAGCTCCCTCTTCTTCCTGCCAAGTTTCTCACTAGAGATTTCTCCCAAGCTACCTGCAAAGGCTGACAATATTCCGATATTTCTCTCCTTTTGTCCTCTTTTCATCTGCTCGTTGCAGAGCCGGATAGCAGCAGAGAAGACAAAAACAAAAGCTCTTTTCCATCAACTACACCAGTTTGTGGAAGAAGAAAAGGCACTTTTCCTGGCCCAGATAGAAGACCTGGAGAAGGAGATTGAGATCAGAAGGGAGGAGCACATGGCCAGTCTCTTGGAGGAATTGTCCTCTCTTAAAGGTCTCATCCAGCAGATAGAGGAGAAACTCCGGCAGCCAGTAAGGGAACTCCTACAGGTGAGAGGGTGGCAGAAACAGCCCAGGTTCCCCACCAGGGGAGGGAAACGAAGAGCTTACTTGGCTTACGCAGGAAGGGACTCAGTGTAGGGGGCCGACAAAGGCCTCTCTTGGGTGCTCCTGTACACTTTATTTCAGTGTGGCCGGGAGGTTCCAAAGATCATGGAATCTGTTCTCATGTTGACTTCCTGACCACCGATTTGTTTCTTCACTCTGCCTGGTTCGGTCCAGCTCTCTCCAAGCCCCACTGGTGGGCTTCTGTGGGGGTCCAGTGCAGCCTCATTGCCCACTGTCTGGTGGATGTGCAGGGAAAGGGAGCAGGTCCAGTGCATGGCCCTGACGTCTGCCCACAGCCTGGGATCCCCATCACTGTAGAAGAAGAGGAAGAAGAGGGGAGGGCTCTGCTGAAGCTCCTTTGGGAGTTGAAACAGAGTCTGAGAAGGGAGATGACTGGAGCTGTGCTCTAGTCACAGCCAGAGGGTGTTCCGGTGGTCAGGGTGGCCGTGCAGAGCCTCCTTGTCCCTCTCAAGGCCAAAGGCTGAAAAATGGTCATTTCCAGTTTGGGGCTGAAAATTATATTTGAGTGACTCTCTTTGGCCTTCTGGAGGCCTTCTTGTGGTCTCCCTGGCCCTCAGAGCACCTTCTGGGCTCAAGCAGAGTGCAGCTCCATTCCTGATCAGCCTGTGAGCAAGTGGGGGCAGGATGCAGGGGGAGGCGGGAATGTGGAGTGCCAACAAGGATCATGTGACGCCTGTGACCCTCCCAGTCAGTTACACTATTGTCTCAAATGCACCATTTGAAAAAGAGTGTGTGTGTGTGTGTGTGTGTGTGTGTGTGTGTGTGTGCGCGTGCCCATGCGCAGTATTTCCACCCTGCATAACACTTCAGTGGCTCTACTTTGCCTGCTGAAGTTTTTCTCCTGTCAGTATGTGAGCAACATGGAACATTGTCCTCCACACCCTTGAGTGCAGTGGTTCCCAAACCGTGAGCCATGGAAACCAGCCAGGGGAGCCATGGAGTCCTCACAAAACAACAGCTGCCCTGTACAATGGACAGGACTGTTGCCCTAAAGGGGAGCCGAGGTCAGTGGCCCAGGAGGCCAAGGAAGCAGCCAGTCCAACAAGCGGAGGGTCCACTGCTTGAGGGCTGTGCTGTGCAGACCCTCCCAGTCCCCAGACCGCAAAGGGCGTGGAAGGACCGCAGCATCCAGGGCCTCTGAGGGGTCTTCCTAGGGTGGCCCTGAGCTCTCTCTCCTCTCTCTCCCTTTCTAGGATGCTGGAGGCACCTTGCAGAGGTAAGTGGATCCCACTCATTTCCGATAGAGAACAATCTTGATGGTAGATGCAGGGCCTGGTCCTTCTTGCTCTGGAGGACAGGATGTCCCTCTCCGTCCCCCAACATTTCACGGGTGGAAACAGGGATGGACTTTTGAATTTCTGATTTTCACACTGACTGTTCAAAGTGGTCCATGTAGCCAAACAAATGCAAAGACGTCCTCCTGTCCCCAAAGAGCTCCCCGTATTGTTCACAGTGCAGACCAGAGAGACTCCGTGGGAGGAGGGAGGGCCGGCATTGGGCCCAGGGGGTGGCCATCCCATTGAGTTTCATGCTCAGAAAGTGAAGCCTATGAAGCGGGCTTGGCGGCCATATTGTCAGGTGCAAAACAATGCTGATTCCAATTATTTCCAATGGGTTTTCGCATGATGTTTCGGGCTGAATCGTTTACTCCTGAAGTAAAAACTTAGCAAAATAACAACGTGTGATCGTAGAGAAACATCAGTGGTAACCATATTATGAGTTAATATGCAATTCCAAGGTTTAATTCCGCGTAATTATATTACATTAAAATCTCTGTTCGTTCGCGGCCATATTGTCCGGTCCGGAAGCTTCAAGAATTTGCCATTATGGCACCTCCAGCAATTTTTCCTCCAAGATTGGGCCCCTGCTAGTGAGCGCTGCTCTCAGCACCCTGCAGGGAACGCTGCCCAGAGAAGGTGCAGGGAAGGCGGGGGAGGGTGGGAATGGGTGGGGGAGGGGAGGAGCAGCCCTGGGAGAGGGGTGGGGCTCAGGGAGGCCTTTGCTGCCCCATCTGAAGCCCCCAGGTTGGGCCTGGGCACCTAACACAAGAGTTCTTGAGTCTGTGCCAGCAAAACAATTGGTGGAGGCTCTGGTAGTCCCTTTGCAGGGGCCAGGACTTTTGAGCATCCCCCGAGGAGATTCTGGGAGCTGCTGTGGTGCCTGCAGGATGCAGCAGTGGCCGTTTTGGTGCCGCTCTTCCTTCTGGAGCCGGGCAGCTCAGGACTGGGCTCTCAAGGCCTCCCAGAGGCACCATTTACCACTGCCCAGCCCAGAGTGCCTGGTCACACGGTTGGACAGACCACAGGTTAAGCATGTGTGGAAACTCCCTCCGGGCTGGTGCCTCTGCTGGCCAACAATGCTCAGAGAACATCCCAGCTGGCATCTTGCTTGGTTTGGGCTGCATCTGTTCATGGTCTGAATCCTCACACCTTACTACAGCTTAAGAGAAGTCCTGGGGGTGGGGAGGGGTATATTTTTGTGATGTTGTGTCGGTGCTTTGCAGTGCACAGGATTGCCTCCTGAATGGGGTATATACCCATTTGGGGAGACCAGGAAGTGTGTCCTTTGAACCATTTGTAGCCCCAAGAGGCTGGGGAACCACAAAGTCCTATGGAAGGCCAGATATATCCCGCAGGTCAGAATTTGGAGATCCCTGAACTAGACATCAGTGGAGAGATGGGGAGAGGTCTGACGCTTCTGCTAGTCTGGTCCTCAGTTGCTTGGCTTTGGGGTCCTGGTGCAGGAGAAGCTCCTCCCAAGAGCCGTCTCTTTACTTTCTGCTGCTTCTCTCTCTCATGTTCCTTCCTTGGGCTCCATTCCAGAATTCTGACTGGACATGTGGTGGGATGACATTACTTCTCTTCCCCAGGTGTCAGATGAGAGAAACCTTTAAGATTCCTGTAGCTTTTTCACCTGCATTAAACTGGACAGTCTGGGAAATTTGGGATAAGAATTTCTTTTTGGAGTGTGTCATAGAACAATTTAAAGGTAACAAATAATGAGATTGACAGCGCAATCCTACCTTCCCTCTTGCATCGAAGGTGGCCAGCGCAGGGGAAACTCAGTGCCGAAGCAGCACAGGGATTGGGCAAGGGCGGGAGAGGGAGGGCGGGAGGTAGGGAGGACCTGGGCTGGCTTGGGAGGTGGCCATATGGCCACGTCCTAAGCCCGTCAGTGAGATCACATGGCCCCAGTTTGGGCCGCACCATGTCCTCGGATCCATGCCCACTCTTTAGTGGGTGCAGATATGAGGAGCACATAGGGGAGGCTGGAGCCCGTCCTAATGCTTACAAAATCTGTAAAAGCCAAGTTTCCCTGTTCAAAATGGCCAGGAACTCAGAAGGATTGTACAAACAGAAATATCTTCAGGCCCCACCAGAACGTCTTGAAGGCAGCAGCAGTTCTTCAATCAAGAGGGAGGGGTGACATTCCTCCATTGATGGCCCCCTCAGAACTCCTCTTGTTGTGGCCCTCTCCTTGTGGGGCCCTTGTCTGGCATGAGAAAAGTTCAGGTCTTTTGATGAACCCAAACATTGTGAGTCCTGATGCTGAAACCTTTGAGAACCACTGCTTTAGACCTTCCTAAAAGGACGTGTGGTGTGAAGCAGATGGCGAGAGAGACATTTTCCCCAGAATCCTAAAATTCAGTGTCATTCCATGAATTTCACTGGCAGAAACTTCAGGACAACCCAAAGAACCTCCTCCTCAAAACACAGGACTCAATGATGAGGATCAGTCCACAGAACGTCGTGATGACCAGGAGTGAAGAGGCCATGTTTAAACTTCCTGGAGGCACCATGTTTCCATGGCGTTCCTTAGGATGGGTCTGTGGTACCTCCAGACGTAGAGACAGTCTGCCTGCACAGCCCTTGTTGGGAAGCCACAAGAACAGAGGGCTGTTGCCTCCCTGCCCTGTTTGGGAGTTTTCATGAAGAATCTGGTTGGCGATTGTAGGAAAGAGGCTGTGGGATTAGATGGCTCCTCGATATGATCCAGCAGGACTTTTGTGTTTGGAGAGGGTCCTCAAGACCTTCCCCTGTGGGGTTCCATGTCCTGCTCCTCAATGGCCATCCACCCTCCCAGGATCTTCTGAGTCAAAATACAAGAAAAGGGGAAAGATGGAGACCAGAGGTATTCAAGCCCTTTAGACTGGGACTCACTTTTCAGAATGGCACTCGTGTTTGGACCCACCGGAAGTGACCGTCATTAACCTGGAAGTGATGTTGTGGCAGGAAGTGACATCATCAAGCAGGAATTGCTGTCATTGTCACATCATAAAATGACACCCCTGAAATTCAAATTGGCATTCTTGGACTGCAGCAATTGTAACACGGCGACACAGTGGGCGGCAGTGACTAACGACAGCTGTAACGCCAAATCCTAAACCCGTCCCAGCCAGGGCATCAAATCAGCAGGCACAGAGCCAAGCTTCCCCATAGGGCTGGCTGGGGCTTACCTGGGTGCAAGGAGTAAAAACCTCCCCTTCCCCTGCATGGTTCTACTGCTGCCTTCTAATGACCTTAGGATGCACCCCAGCTGTGCCGGCCTTGCTATGCCAGCGCTGCTTAGGATTGCCTTCTGATTTAGAGAGAAGCAACTAGAAATGGGGTTCAGCTTCTTTTTCATTCATCCCATGAAGAAAGGCAGGCAGTGAAGATGCTCTCATGTGATAAGTTTGCATTTTTGGTTCAAGCTTTGTTAGAGGCAGGACGGTGTGTGCTTAATGTCTGTTCCTGTTGCTTCCTCAGGCTCCCTGGCATCTGGATCTCAGCTGCAGAAAGGTAAATTTCAAGGACTGACAAAGCTCGAAATACACAGGAAGAGAGTGAGTGTCAAATGTTCCCCTCATTTGTACATGTGCCCAATCCAATTTTCCAGCCCTGATGGAACCATCCCAATGGGTGTGTTTGCTTCATTCTGTGGTGCGGGGAGTCATGGAGGCCTCCTCAAGGTAAGGGAACACTTGTTCACTTGCCTGGAGGCTGCATTGAAGCTGCATCAGCACCAGGAAGTTGGACAGGATTGGGCCCTAAACGGCAGAGCTCCAAACTCCGTCTGCATCAGTGTTTTTCTCGCTGTGAGATTATTTGGGTGCCTTCATGGTGTTCACATTACATTTTGGTGTCTCTGGGTCGTTGTTCATTCCACGTTCAGATGTGCCCCAGTCCGTTTCTTGGTACTTTGCCTTGAGATGGCGACTCATCTGCTTTTGACTTCCCACCCACGACTGCAAGTAGCAGTGGAAGTGCTGGATCACGCCCAACCCCTCTTGCCCGAGCCCTGAGCCTTCCCCCAGCCAAGGCAGGGCTGCTTCTGCTCAGCAGGAGCCTGGATGCGGGAAGAGAAGCTCAGCCTGCTCTGGCAGGGAACCCCCCCCCCCTCTGAGGGGAGAGAGAGCAGGCTGGGGGTCTTCCTGGATGCTCAGGTCGGGGCTGTGACCAGAAGTGCCTTCGCACAGCTTTACCTGGTTTGCCAGCTGTGACCCTCCCTGAAGAAAGAGGATTTGGCTGCAGTTACCTCTTGACTTGACTACTGCAGTGCCCAGTATGTGGGCCTGGCCTTGACCTGCATCTGGAAGTTGCAATGGGTGCAAAAAGGGGTGGCCGTTTTGGGGAGGTCTGACTGGAACTTGATGGACTCCTCCCTTTTCCTGGGTCCTTTGACTTCCAGTACTTCATCTGGGTGGAATGAAAGATGCTGACTGACACCTAAAAAGGTTTCAGTAGCTTGTGCCTGGTTGGAAGGGGGGGCTGGCAGGAGGAGGAACATGGGGGGAGGAAGTAGATGCCGGCAGCACCAGTGTCCTTTCTTTGTTGTGGTTCAGTCGCTAATTCGTGTCTGACTCTTCGCGTCTCCCTGGACCACAGCATGCCAGGCCTCCCTGTCCTCCACTAGCCTCTGGAGTTCACCCAATTTCATGTTCATCGCTTTGGTGACACTACCTAACCATCTCATCCTCTGTCGCCCCCTTCTCCTTTTGCCTTCAATCTTTCCCAGCATGAGGGTCTTTTCTAAAGAGTCCTCTCTTCTCATGAGGCGGCCAAAGTATTTGAGCTTCAGCTTCAGGATTTGTCCTTCCAAGGAGCAATCAGGCTTGACTTCCTGGAGGATTGACCAATTGGCTCTCCTTGCAGTCCAGGGGACTCTCAAGAGTCTTCTCCAGCACCTTAATTCAAAAGCATCTATTCTTCGGCGCTCTGCCTTTCTTATGGTCCAGCTCTCACAGCCATACATTGCTACTGGGAAAACCATAGCTTTGACTATGCAAACCTTTCTTGGCAGGGTGATGTCTCGGCTTTTGATTGTCTAGGTTCACCATAGCTTTCCTCCCAAGATGTAAATATCTTTTTATTTCATGGCTGCAGTCACCATCTGCGGTGATCTTGGAGCCCAGGAAAATAAACTCTGTCACTGCTTTGATTTCTTCCCCTTCTATTTGCCAGGAAGTGATGGGAGTGGTTGCCATGATTTTAGTTTTTTAATGTTGAGCTTCAAGCCAATTTTGGCAGTTTCCTCTTTCACGCTCATCAGAAGATTCTTTAGGTCCTCCTCACTTTCTGCCATTTTCTGCCTCACTTTCTGCCATTAGAGTGGTATCGTCTGCAACAGGTTGATTCCCAGCAATCTTGATTCCAGCTTGTGAATCATCCAGCCCAGCCTTTCTCATGATGTACTCCCCAGTAGCATAATGGACACCTTCCAACCTGAGGGGCTCATCTTCCAGTGTCATATTGTTTAGCCTTTTTGTACTGTAATCCATGGGGTTTTCTTGGCAAGAGTACTGGAGTGGGTTGCCATTTCCTTCTCCAGCAGATCACATTTAGTCAGAACTCTCTACTATGACCTGTCCATCTTGGGTAAACCTACATGGCATAGCTCACAGCTTCATTGAGCTACTCAAGCCCCTTTGCCACAACAAGGCAGTGATCCATGAAAGGGAATGTCCTTTCTAATTGTTTATTTTTACTTTTTCAATTACCACTTTGTGTTATTGTTGTGAAAAGCAATCCAAAAATGAAACACATACCTAAGTAAACATTTCTCCCCCTTTCCCAAAGATTAGTGCAGGAAAACCGCTTTTGTGGAATAGCTATCATGTCCATTTGTCTTGCATGCCAGGAAGGAGGGTGGTGGTGAAAACCAGACAGGATTGTGAAGAACTTCAGAGGGATCTTGCCAAACTGGGGGATTGGGCAGCCAAATGGGAGATGCATTTCAATGTAGACAAGTGTAAAGTGAGGCACATTGGGGCAAAAAATCAAAACTTCAAGCCAATGGGTTCTGGGCTTTCGGTGACAGACCAGGAGAGAGATCTTGGAGTGCTAGTGGAGAACTCAATGAAAGTGTCGACCCAGTGTGTGGCAGCAGTAAAGAAGGCGAAGTCCATGCTTGGGAAAATTAAACAAGGGGTTGAGATAAAATGGCCAATAATATTATGCCCCTGTACAAATCGAGGTAAGGCCACATTTAGAGTATTGCATACAGTTCTGGTCACCACATCTCAAAAAGGACATAGTGGAGCTGAAAAGGGTGCAGAACAGAGCGACAAAAATGATTACAAAATGAGGTGCTGGGGCACCTCCTATATGAGGAAAGGCTACAGCATTTGGGGCTCTTCAGCCTAGAAAAAAGGCGCCTGAGGGGGGACTTGATTGAGACATACACAATTATGCATGGGATGGATAAAGTGGATAGAGGGAAGTTCTTTTCCCTCTCTCGCAATACCAGAACCAGGGAACATCCACTAAAATGAGGGTTGGGAGAGTAAGAACAGATAAAAGGAAATTCTTTTTTACCCAGCGGGTCATCAATCTGTGGAACAGATTGCCGCAATCTGCTTGCCACAGGAGGTGGTGATGGCATATGGTCTAGATGCCTTTAAAAGGGGACTGGACAGATTTATGGAGGAGAAGTCCATCACGGGCTACAGGCCATAATGGTTAGTGCAACCTCCTTACTTTTGAGTTAGGCTACCTTGGAGTGCCGGATGCAGGGGAGTGCCAACAAGATGCACGTATATTCCCTGAGGCAACTGGTGGGCTGCTGCGTGATTCAGGAAGCTGGACTAGATGGGCCTTTGGCCTCATCCAGTAGGGCTCTTCTTAGGTTCTTCAGGAGGTAAAGGAAGAGGCTCTTGCAGCACAGACAGGGCTTTTAGAGGGGAGTGACCAGAACCAGGGGGCATCTGCTAAAACTGAGGGTTGGGAGAGTTAAAAAAGATAAAAGGAAGTACTTTTTTACCCAGAGGGTAGTTAATCTGTGGAACTCTTTGCCACAGGAGGTGGTGATGGCATCTGGTCTAGATCCCTTTAAGAGGGGTTTGGATGGATTTCTGGAAGAAAAGTCCATCCTGGGCTATATGCAATGATGGATTATGCAACCTCCTTATATTAGTAGTAAGCTACTTAGTAGTAGAGTACCAGGTACAAGGGAGTGGCAACAGGATCCAAGCATCTTGTTGTCTCATGCCTCCCTGGGGCACCTGGTGGGGCCGCTGTGAGATACAGGACGCTGGGCTAGATGGGCCTTGGCCTGATCCAGGAAGGCTCTTATGTTCTTATGACCTTCTTGTCTCCAAGTGGCTGCATTCAGCAGTTGAAGAACTGGCTCTGGGGTCTGCCCTGATGCTCTCTGTCCTACAGGCTGCTGTGAGGGCTTAGCAACGACCCTCCTCAAGTCACTCTCCAAGCCTGTGGAATGCAGTGGGATCACACATGCTAAGCACAGCCCCCCTCCTCCTGCCTTTCTAGCGACCTGGCAAGGCACTCCCCCAGCGCCCCCCCCCAGTTCTCCCTGAACTTGTCATTCATCTCAAGAGGCAAAAGCTTCCTTGGAGAAGGGTCTCTCCCCACTCTTGGAACCCTGGAATGCTGAGGATGGCCAGTCGTGGGAAGAAACCCTCTCTATAGACCTTTATTTGCACAGAAACATTGAGAGCCCAATCTTGTGCATGTCTGCTCAGACGTAAGGCCCCATGAGAGTCAGTGAGTCTTGCTCCCAGGCAAGTATGGCTAGAACTGCATCTTGAACTGGGGAAGAATGGAGAATAACCTTCCTGCTGGAAGGGGATGTGGCTGGGGGACACAATTGTGTGTGATGCTGTCTCTGCTCCTCTGTGTTCCAAGAGTGGGGAGAGACCCTCCTCAAACTAAGCCTTTGCATCTACTCTGGAGATGGATAAGGCTCAAGTGGCCGGGCTCTGCCCACCAGAACGGGGAGTCCTCCTTATCCATGCGAGTCAGTAGTGGAGAGTTCGCAGAGGGCCTGTCCAGTCACGGTCTCTCCTGCCTCCTCCCTCCCTCTGTATAGCAGTTCAGGATGTCTGGCAACTGATTCTGCTTCTCTTCTCGGTTCTCCTTCCCCCAACAGCAGACGTGATTCTGGATCCAGACACAGCTCATCACCAACTCATCCTCTCTGAGGACTGCAAAAGTGTGAGATGGGGAGCCAAACGTCAAGCTCTGCCCAAGAATCCTGAGAGATTTGACAACCATTTTTTTGTGCTGGGCCGCGAGGGATTCACAGCAGGGAGACACTTCTGGGAGGTCACGGTGGGAAGTGCGGAATACTGGGCTGTGGGGGTTGCCAGGAAATCTGTGAGGAGAAAGGGCTGGTTTAATTTTAGGACTGAGGAAGGGATCTGGGCTGTGGAGAAATGGAGAGGTTCGTACTTTGCTTCACCTTCCTGTTTTTTGTCCTTGAGAGGAGTGCCCAAACGAATCAAAGTGACTCTGAATGTTGCTGCAAGGAGGGTGGCCTTTTTTGACGCTGATACGGGAGCCCTGCTGAACATCTACTCCGTTACATGTCCAGCCTCCGTTAGGGGAGCCTCGTTCTCCGGAGAGACTCTTCTTCCCTTCTTTAATGTATTTGGATCGGGCTGCCTGACACTCCCTCCCTGAACCAGCCCCATCATCTTCCTCGCAGCCCTGCCGGGTTTCTTTTCCAGACTCAGATGAACAACAACAATGTCAAGAATCTCCCTGCAGCGGCTTCCCTCTGTGGCAGATCGCGAGGGGCGCAAGAGGTGCTGCTGCAGCTGCCACCTCTCCTGGGGAGTCCTGTGAGAGAATTAAAGCCCCTTCACGGGCACCCTGCACGGTGTCCCCACACTCAGGTGGGACTTTTGGTTTTACCTGAAGGGGTGGCACCTGCAAAGGTGTGTGCTGTGCTCTCAGGCCCCTGGCAATCAGCCACTGATGCAGGCCCCTTCAGGGAGAAGGATCCTGACTGTGGTATTTTCAGCTGCTTGGCTTGCTCCATCTTCCCAGTCTTTCAGCAGATTGTTGGTTGATCTCCCCCCCCCCCCAAAAAAAAAAATTAGACTGCCACATGAATGTTTCCTCATTAAACATTTGCTTCTCACCTTATGTTTTGAAACAGGACAATAATGATTTTAGAGAGATGCAGGGATGTTCCATAGAGGAAGGAAGGGGATGCAGAATGTAATGGATGCTGACCAATCTGGATTAAACGGAAGGGAAAGAGAGATCCAGGTGCCCTGAGATTTCTTTTCCTCCATCACTTCTGCTATTTGTGCTCCATTATTCATCATGTTTTGCCCCATCTGGGAGGCTCCCTCATGACTGGGCACTTGTGGAAAAGGCAATTGGACAGGTGGATGCTTCTTTCTCCTGCTGGTTCAAGTTATACTGATGCTGCTAATGATTCCTACCTGCGTCTCGATTTCCAGATGACCCAACACTTGAGGATTCCTAGCTGAATGTGCAAATCACATCTGTGCAAAAGCGTCAGCCGCAGAGGCTTCACTGGGCTTTGCATCACCTGGTGAGAGAGCTCACTGCCTCACCCCCGTGATGGACCACCTCCCAGGCCAGACCCTACAGAAGAAATGATCAATCAATCAATCACTAGTATTTATATACCGCTTTTCAACACAAGTTCATAAAGTGGTTTACAGGCAAATAATAACATTAAAGTTAAATAGCTCCCTGTCCCAAAAGGGCTCACAATCTAAAAGAATGGAGAACACCACCAGCAACAGCCACGAGAAAGACACTGTGCTGGGGTGAAGAGGGACAATTTCTCTCCCCCTGCTAAATATAAGAGGACACCGCTTGAAAAAGTGCCTCTTGCCCAGTTTGCAGGGTTTTAAAAAAAAAATTCTTTGGGAGACCTTTCATTATCAGAGGCTAGGGCAGTGGGTGACCCCAAGGCAACCACTGAGACATCCTCTAAGTACAGCTATAATTGCTGCATGTCTTCCTTGGCTAATGAGTAATTTTTTTTTGTCCAGCTTAAAGATGGACAAAGGAATGATATTCCAAGGAATGACTTGGAAGGAGCAGCCTATTCTCTCTATCAATAGACTAAAAGGCTAAGGAACAGGAAAAGACCACTTTGTAGCACTTCCTGTTAAGCTGGAGAGGCTGAAGTGGCACCACACTTGTTACCTGCCGAAGCATAAGATGTTTCAAATACCTTCTTAAGGGGCAACTTCAATTCTTTTATCCTGCAGATCACTGGGGCCTCCCCCCCCCCATCCCCTGAGGGAATGACCATGTGCAGCAACTGGAGCATCCACCATGGGGACCTTCAGTGTTGCAATGTGTGTGGAAAGAATAAATACAGCTTACCAAGCAGTGTGGATGTGGTGCTTCTTCTGCATCGGTGCCAGAGTCACTCCGCTTCCATAATGGATTTTTTTTTTTAAAAAACCCTCAGGAAACGGACCTCAGCTGACTTGACAGGAAAAAAGCCACTTGGGCCCTTTGCCCTGTTAGAGTTGTAGAAGATGAAACTGCCTCAGTCTCTGTGGTGAGAACTAGAGGCCTAATTGCCCTGGACACCAGCCTGGGAAAAAAACTCTACAGGGAACAGCCTTTGAGGTGATTAACTGCATTAGCAGGCACCTCCCCCGATAACTTGCCCTCCTTGCATGGGGCTGAGGGTCTGTTTCCCCCTTACCAGAGGGAGCCCCCTTGTGGATTACTTTGAAGCGTAACCATGGCAACTCCACTCTGCTGTCTGGCAGGAGCCATTTTAAGGCACAGCAGGCCAAGGGGCCTATATGAGGGAAAACCTGGGGACAGGGAGGCAGGTTGGGAGCAGTGCCAAGGGTTGTGTGGCTGCTCACGCTGATCTCACAGCTCTCTGTCCCTTCAGCTGAAGGGAAGGTCAGCTGGCAGCACAGGCGATTCTTGCCCAAACTGAATCCTCCCAAGGATTTGTCATATCTGACCAAAATGATTACTGAGCTGGGGCACCTCCCTTACGAGGAAAGGCTACAGGAAAGAATGGAAAGGATGTGGCGGCGGCATCTGGCTTGGACACCTTTAAAAGGGGATTGAACAGATTTCTAGAAGAAAAGTCTATCACAGGTTACACGCCATGATGGATACATTTTTAGTCTGGTTTCAGAAGTCGGTTACCTCAGAATGCCAGGTGCAGGGGAGTGGCAACCTTGTGATCTTGTGTGCTCCCTGAAGCATCTGGTGGGCCACTGTGAGACACAGGAAGCTGGATAAGATGGGCCCTTGGCCTGATTCAGTGGGGCTGTTCCTATGAGTTCAGACATGTACTCTGTACATGTACAAAACCAGGAGTGCCTAGTTTTGGTGGCTGTCAAAGAGAAATGCTGTGAAGAATCTTGACTGGCCACCAGTGTGTTTACCTCAGAATTTACCTCAGAATGCCAGATGATGCAGGGGAGTGGCAGCAAGATACAAGTATCCAGTTTTCTTGTGTGCTCCCTGAGGCAAGTGGTGGGCCACTGTGAGGTACAGGAAGTGGGACTAGGCAGACCTTGGCCTGCTCCAGTGGGGCTCTTCTTATGATGTAACATGTAGCTTGGTTCTGAGAGCAGCCATGGAGGATTGTGACCTTGAGCCCCACAGCAGGAGAAGGGGTTTCCTGCTGCAGGAGATGACACCTCTCGAGAAGCACCTCTAGGGAGGCTGAAGGTTATTCTTTTCCTTTTCCATCTCAGGAAAGGCTAAACACAAACTGCAGTTGGGTCTAGGAGTCCGTTCCATCTTTGTGCTCATGTAAGATACCCTTGTAGGATATTCAGCAACAGCTTGTGGAGAGTTCCTGATGTGCCTTTATAAAGGAACACCCACCCACGCCCAGCCAGAAAAGGACACCAACCAGAAACCTTTCTTTTTGCTCCAGGGCCAATTATGTAGTTGTTTGGAAGTTCTGAGGAAGGAGCAAGAGAGAATTCTGGAAAATAAAAGTGGAACAGAAAGGAAAGCCGAGACCTGCTTGTAAGTGACCCTATTTTATTGGAACCACTAGAACCTATATCTGTAAAAGTGTAATATACAAGGCAGAAGAATTAAAATAGTGGCATATCTCCATAAATGTTCATGAAAGGCCGTTCTAAAAGTGAAGTCTTATCAGTTTTCTCCTGCTTACAGCTGATTTGATCTCTCTGCAGAAAGTTCAAGTGCAGGGCTGGTCCTCCACTGGGTCCCAGGCTGTTCATAGCTTCCAATGCAGTGGCGTTGCTAGGGGGGTGCACCAGGCGACATGCACAGGGTGTGTGTGACACCACCTGGCACCAAAATTGCTAAAATGGTGGTTTTAAAAGAAAATACCATCATGCTCTATACTGTTCTGGTATGGTGCAGAAGCAGTGCTGTGGTGTCTCCACCTGGCACTCTTGGGCCAACAGTACTGCTGCCATCAGCTCAACGTCAGTAGTGCTGACGTGAGGGTGCTGGTTGGCGCTAGTGGTGCTGGGCCGATGCAAGTACGTTGTGTCAGCCCAAGGCGCATCATTGGATTGCGCCCTCAGTTACCTGGGGTCCTTCCCAGGTCTTCCAGGAAAAACATCTGAACTCAGGCCCCAATCCTAACCAACTTTCCAGCATTGGGGTAAGGGCAATGCAGCTCCAAGGTAATGGAACAAACATTTCCTTACCTTGAGGAAGTCTCTGTGATTACTATTGCACTGCAGAATGCAGCACATGCCCTATTGGCACAGCTATGTTAGCGCTGGACAGTTGGCTAGGATTGGGGCCTTAGTCAAAGCCCTCACAACATGGACTCTTCACATTCCTTGATGGACTCTTCACATTCCTTCTCGCAGCTCCTTGTAACTAAAGGCTTTCCCCAAATTTTCCCATCGTTTATTTCAGTGTGCACTTCCTTGTGATAAGGTAGGAGACATTGTTTAACTTTCTTATTTACTCTTCTCTGGAAGACAAAGGAGGATCAAGGTATTATCCTGTTTCCCAGCCTTTGCCCTCATGGTGAAGTTTCACTTCATTCTACTGTTAATTATTATTGGAAGAACCTTCTAATGAATAAATTACATTTCTGAGTATATTTCATTTATAGCCCAATCCTATGCTGTGCTGGAGCAGGCAGGCCAGAGGACCTGCGCTGCATCCAATGCAGTGTGGCAGGCACCAGGAACCTCCCTGGAGCAAAGGCACATTTGTGCCCTTGCAGGAGGAGTGGCGCCAGCCTCTCCAAGGTGCTCCTTGAGTGTGCGCCTGAAAAATAGCGGGCGCAGAACCAAGGAGGCTAGGCAGCCCAAATCAGGCCCCATGGCCTGAGGACGCTGTGGATGTTGCCTAATGGTCACATCCCAAGTCCACCCCCATCTTTGGGCTGGGACGCCCGCCGGCCTGCCCTCCTCCTGCCCAGTTCCACCTTCCTGCCCTCCCAGAAAAGTTCCGATGCCAACCAAGTTGAGCTGGTGCAGAAGTGGCTTGGCGCCCGTGCTTCCAGGCCAGCACTGCAACCAGCACCATACTGGGAGCATTAGTGCAGACACGGGGGTGCATGTTGGTGCCCCCATGTCAGCCCTAATGACATAGCGCCAACGCAATGACATTGCATTGGCACTGCGCAATTCTTTGGATCATGCTCTTAATTTTAATCTCCAATTTTCTCCCCCTTCAGATATGTGGGGCACTGTCAACAGTGAGTGGCCTTCTGGGTGGTTTTGCAATGGTGTACTATATGGAGAGGAATGGGCCATAGGAGGACCAACACACCTGCCTGTTACCTGGAGGTGGTGACAATGGTGATGGTGGAGGAGACCCTGGCAGATCTGCCTCCCTCCAGCTCCCCTTGAGTTTCTTCCTGCCATTTTCCTGACTATTTTCCCACAACCTACTACAAAGGCTGACAATATTCCTGAAATTCCTTTCATTTTCTGTTCTTTCCATCTGTTGCAGAGCCAAATAGAAGCAGAGAAGACAAAGACGACAGCTCTGTTCAGTCAACTACACCAGTTTCTGGAAGAACAAAAAACGCTTCTCCTTTCACAGATAGAATTGCTGGAGAAAGAGATTGCAACCCGAAGAAAGGAGCACATGGCCAAACTCGTGTAGGGACTTGCCTCTCTTGAAGGTCTCATCCAGCAAATAGAGGAAAAATGCCACCAGCCAACAAGTGAACTCCTGCTAATATTAGGAGTAGAGGTGTAGCATGGGGAGGGCAAAGGTGGTGTCACCTCAGGTGTTAAATTCTTTGGGGCACAAAGTTTTGCAAGTATGAGAAGGAAGGTGTAATGAACTAGCCACAGGGAGGATAATATGTTTCTTCCGCACGGCTGTAGCTAAGTGGAAAAAATCCTGTGCCACAGGGGTGCAAGGTTCTAGGAAGTCCGTGCACTTAACATAAATGTTTGCTAACTACCCAAACTTCTGATCTTTCTGTGGCTAGCTGTGAGTACACCAAAACCTTATGCAGGTAGGAAATCTGCCAAAACGCCACCAGCTCCAATTACTTGCTGACTCGAGCCTAGTGGAGCAGATAGGCTGAGTTAACCAGCATTCAAGGTATTTCCAATACCCCCAGCCTCACTTAACCCCAAGGCAGTGGCTTGGAAAAACCTTGCAGCAGTTCCTATTGCAACAGTAATGGGCCAGAGGGTGGCCTGGATTTAGCCAGTACCCCAAACAACTTCCCCCCAACACATAAGAACATAAGAAGAGCCCTGCTGCATCAGGCCAAAGGCCCATCTAGTCCAGCTTCCTGTATCTCACAGCAGCCCACCAGGTGCCCCAGGGAGACATGAGGCACAAGATGCTTGCATCTTGTTGCCACTCCCTTGCACCCAGTACTCTGAAGTAGCCCACTACTAATGCAAGGAGATTGCACAATCCATCATGGCCTATAGGAGCTGCGAATGATGAGGAGCTGTGAATGATGAAGCGGCAGGGTAGACGACTAGAGTGTCGGTGGCGAAAGACTCGTGCCGAATCTGACCGGACACGGGCTAGGGCCCAGTTAAAAGCTTATTCTAGAGCAGTGGTGGCGGCAAAGAGGGCACACTTCTCGGCCACCATTGCATCTGCAGAGAACCGTCCGGCTGAGCTTTTCCATGTGGTCTGTAGCCTTTTACATCTGGCCTCCCTTACTGGTTGGGAGGAGCACATGGAGGCTCGCTGTGACGAGTTCGCAAAACATTTTGCAGATAAGGTCGATCAGATCCGGCATGACTTGGACGCCGCTGTGGGCATATCTAGTGATGTCTCTGGGGAACCTGTCTGTCCTACGATTTGGGATTCTTTTCAGCTTGTAGAGCCTGAGGATGTGGACAGGATTCTCTGGAGCGTGAGACCTGCTGCTTGCCCGCTCGACCCTTGCCCGGCGTGGCTAATTAGAGCTGGCCGGGGAGGGCTGGCCAAGTGGACAGGGAGGGTGGTGAATTCATCTCTGAGGGAGGGGGTGTTCCCGCCTGCTTTGAAGCAGACAATGGTATGCCCCCTCCTGAATCCCACAAATTTAAACAAATTTCGGCCAGTCTCCAATATCCCATTTCTGGGCAAGGTGATTGAGCGGGTGGTGGTGTCCCAGCTTCAGAGGGTTCTGGAGGAAACAGATTATCTGGACCTATTACAGTCTGGCTTCAGGCCGTGGTTCGGGACGGAGACTGCCTTGGTCGCTTTGGTGGATGACCTACGCCGGGGGATGGACAGGGGAAGTGCGACCCTGTTAGTCCTGCTGGACCTCTCGGCGGCTTTCAACACCATCGACCATGGTGTCCTTCTGGGTCGGCTGGCCGGGTTGGGGCTTGGAGGCACTGTTTTGAAATGGTTCCGCTCCTTCCTGGCTGACAGATCCCAGAAGGTGGTGCTGGGGGACGCTTGTTCGGCACCCTGACCTCTTAGGTTTGGGGTGCTGCAAGGTTCCATCTTATCCCCCATGCTGTTTAACATCTACATGAAACCGCTGGGAGAGGTCGTTGGGGGGTTTGGAGTGGGGTGCCATCAATATGCTGATGACACCCAACTTTATCTCTCCTTTCCCCCTGATTCTGAGGAGGCGGTTGAGGTCCTGGATCGCTGTCTGGAGGCGGTTGGGGACTGGATGTGGGCGAACAAGCTGAAATTAAATCCGGATAAGACAGAGGTGCTCTTGGTCCGGAAATCCTCAGCTCGGGTACTGGAATATCGTCCTGCTCTGAATGGGGTTGCACTTCCTCTGAAGGAGCAGGTTCGCAGCTTGGGGGTTCTGGATCCACAGCTACACCTGGAGTTCCAGGTGGCGGCGGTGGCCAGGGGAGCCTTTGCTCAGCTTCGGCTGATTCGCCAGCTGCAGCCATACCTGAGCTGTGCGGACCTGGCCACAGTGACCCATGCCCTAGTGACATCTAGTGACTATTGCAATGCGCTCTACGTGGGGCTGCCTTTGAAGACGGTCCAGAAATTATAACTAGTACAGAATGCCGCGGCTCGGGTGGTTTTGGGGCATATCGGTTTGACTCTGTCGAGCCGTTGCTTCGGCGACTACACTGGCTGCCGGTTCTGTTCCGGGCCCAATTCAAGGTGCTAGTTTTGACTTTTAAAGCCCTTTACGGCTCGGGTCCGGGGTATTTGAGGGACCGCCTCCTTCCATATAATCCAACCCGTACTCTTAGATCATCTGGAGGGGCCCTTTTGACTGTGCCGCCACCAGGAGAAGTGAGAGGGGCAGCGGCCAGGAAGAGGGCCTTCTCGGTGGTGGCCTCCCAACTTTGGAATACCCTCCCCTTAGAATTGAGAACTGCTCCCTCTCTGTTAACATTTCGGTGGGGGCTGAAGACCTTTTTATTTCAAAAAGCTTTTAATTGTTGTCAGGTTGGCTGGCTGGCGTGTTTTTATATCTTATGATCCACAGGGTTTGGTTTGTTTGTTTTTAAATTTCATTGTTGTGTTTTAATTGTGTTTTATTATATTGTTTTAATATTCTTTTATATTGTTTTTAATGTTAAATTTTAAATCTTTATGTAATGCCGCCTTGAGTGCCTTCGGGCATAAAGGCGGGGTAAAAATCAAATAAATAAATAAATAAATAAATAAATAAAATATAGCCCACAATGGACTTTTCTTCCAGAAATCCATCCAATCCCCTCTTGAAGGCATCTAGATCAGATGCATCACCACTTCCTGTGGCAAAGAGTTCCGCAGATTAACTACGCACTGGGTAAAAAAGTACTTCCTTTTATCTGTTATAATAAAACACCTGGTTCTGGTGTTTTGAGAGAGGGAAAAGAACATCTAATCCCTCTATCGACTCTATCCCTTCCATGCATTATTTTGTATGTCTCAAAAATGTCCCCCCTCAGGCGCCTTTTTTCTAGGCTGAAGAGCCCCAAACGCTGCAGTCCTTCTTCATAAGGGAGGTGCCCCAGCCCCGTAATCATTTTCGTCGCTCTCTTCTGCACCTTTTCCAGCTCCACTATGTCCTTTTTGAGATGCGGCGACCAGAACTGGACACAATATTCCAGGTGTGGCCTTACCATTGATTTGTACAATGGCATGATTATATTGGCTGTTTTATTCTCAACCCCTTTTTTAATGACCCCAAGCAGTTAGTTTTAGTTTTAGAAACTTTTATTGGCATTACACAACAAACAAAAGGTATGTACAAGTGAAATGGGGTAAGTGAGAAGGTTTAAGCTTTGGGTTTAGATTTAGATACTGCTAATAAAAATTCCGCCACCAAATACGTAATGTCCGTCGAGTAGTCACTGAGAAGAATAACAAGAGGGTTAGGAAAGGCAGCAAAAAGAGAAGAAAGAAAGGGTTCAAGTAATTGGGTTCTTAAACTTGTATGGGCAGGGCAACGTAGTAAAATATGCTGTAAAGTGTCTGCCTCAGATACACAGAAGTAGCACAATCTATTATGGCGGGGAATATTGAGGAACCTACCAAAGTGAACAGCAGACGGGAATATGTTCAACCTTGCTAACATGAAAGCCCTTCTTGCATTAAAATTGGTTAGCTTATCAAAATCATTTGAGGGTCGACCCAACGAAGGAGAGAGACCAAAGAAAAGAGGGGAACAGGCCGGGTTTAAGTTAGGAAGGAGGGTTTTAAATTCTTGTTCCCAGAGTTTTGATTTAATAAGCTGGTGCGCAGTGGGAAGATTCATGTCGGCCAAAATTTCGGGGGAGAGACCCAAAGAAGATAGTTTGGTTTCAAGAATTTTGAACCATTTGAAGGAAAAGGGATCTTTAAGTATATCTAGGAGAATGGAATCAGGGTGAGAGTTAAGATGGATTTTAAGCCAAAACTTGAATGTAAGTGACCATGCGAAGGTAGATGGAAGGTGAGAACCCAGTTCCAAAGTCATAGTAGACAACCTGATAGAGTTTGGAACTCCAAGGATCCTTCTAAGGAATGAGGCAGCTAATTTGTCGATCTCATGATTGACTGCTTCAATCCAAACTGGGACACCATAAAGTAATTGTGAGAGGGTTTTGGATCGATATATGTGAAGGGCAGCCGGGATATATTGGTTACCTCTGCTGAAATGAAATCGGGCGATTGTGTTGGATGAGAGCAAAGCTGTAGAAATGGAAGAATTGCGGTGAGCAATCCAAGAGTGTCGGTAATGAAAGTAAACTCCCAAGTATTTGAAGATGACCCCAAGCATGGAATTGGCCTTCTTAATTGCTGCCTCACACTGGGTTGATACCTTCATTGAATAGTCCACCAGCACCCCAAGATCTCTCTTGAGCTGTCACAGACAGCTCAGAACCCATTAGCCTATAGGTGAAGTTTTGGTTTTTGGCCCCAATGTGCATCACTTTACACTTGTTTACGTTGAAACGCTTCTGCCATTTTGCTGCCCATTCCCCCAACTTGGAGAGATCCTTCTGGAGCTCTTCACAATCCTTTCAGGTTTTCACCACCTGAAGAAGTTTTGTGTCATCTGCAAACTTGGCCACCTCACTGCTTATCCCTGTCTCCAGGTCATTTATGAATAAGTTGAAAAGCACGGGCCCCAAGACAGATCCCTGGGGCACTTCACCTCTCTCCATTGTGAAAATTGCCCATTGACCCCCACTCTCTGTTTCCTGGCCCTCAACCAATTCTGGATCCATAAGAGGACCTGCCCTCATTCCCTGACTGTGAAGTTTCTTCAGCAGCCTTTGGTGGGGGACTGTGTCAAATGCCTTCTGAAAATCCAGGTATATGATATCCACAGGTTCACCCACATCTACGTGCCTGTTGACCTTTTCAAAGAATTCCAAAAGCTTCATGAGGCAAGACTTACCCTTAAAGAAGCCATGCTGACTTTCCTTTAGCAATACTTGTTCCTCTGCGTGTTTTAGGTTTTTATCTTTGATGAGGCTTTTTACTATCTTACCCGGAACAGATGTTAAGCTGACCGGCCTGTAGTTTCCAGGGTCCCCCCTTCTCCCTTTTTTAAAGATTGGTGTGACACTGGTTATCCGCCAATCCTCTGGCACCGTGGCCATTTGAAGGGACAAGTTGCATACTCTAGTTAAGAGGTCAGCAACTTCGTTCTTTAGTTCCTTAACAACTCTTGGGTGTATACCATCTGGGCCTCACTCTCAAGCTAATAAGCTAATAACACAATGTACACACTCAAGCTAATAACGCACTCAAGCAAATAAGCTAATAACACAATGTACACACTCAAGCTAATAACACACTCAAGCTAATAAGCTAATAACACAATGTACTCACACTCAAGCTAATAAGCCTGAAGAAACTTTATTAAAAGAACAACTCGGTTACACGGCCCAAAGGCAAACATAAATGAGATATAATGAAGAAAAAATAAGAAACTAAGCTTCTATTCTATTCCACAGAAGAACCTAGGAAATTATATGTCCCTGATTTGGAGCCAGTTTCCAAATGTATTCCAGAAATTCCTCACTCCAAAATATCAATAGATGTAGCCACTATAAATCATAAACATGCTGGAGGGTCAGGTGTATTAGAAACTCCAGATGATGCTTCTGCTCCCCTTATAAATAATTCATCTGCTACAGATGAAAGGTCTTGACTACCATCTTCTTGTATAGATGACTCCAATAATCTTTCTTTTATCTCTTGGAATGTCGCTGGTTGGCATTCCAAAATAATAGATAAGGATTTTGAAATATTTTGTTCTCAATTTGATGTTATTTTAGTTCAGGAAACTTTGTTATCTCATCCAGTGCCTTCCCCTCTTTCAGGTTATATTTCTTTTGCTAAACCAGCTACAAAATCCCTGACTGGGGGTCGAGCAAGTGGAGGTTTGGCTGCTTTCATTTCAGTAGACAAGAATCCCAAAGTTGTGGAGGTTGATATCTCTTTTAATCCAAATATTCAGGTTTTGTTTGTTACTTGGTTTTCGTCCTATAGTATAATTTTGTTGAATGTATATTGTCAACCTTTAAACTCTAAATCTATGGGAAACCCGTTTTTAGTTGATCTTGAGCAAGCCCTATCTGACATAGCTGATAAATATCCCGGTATCCCCTGCTTAATAGCCAGGGACTTTAATGCTAGAATTGGCCCAAATAACAACGTTATTGGTGACAAATTAGGCCTCTCCCCCGAAGATATAAATCATTTATCGGACCGAGTCTCTCGAGACCCAATTATCAACAAAGCCGGTCGCCTCTTATTCAGTTTGATTTATAAATTCCAGCTTTGTGTTTGTAATGGTCTGACTTCCAACCCAGATGCTGGAAATTACACCTTTTACGGCCCAAGAGGCAACAGTGTAATAGACTACATGCTGATTTCTTTCTCTATCTTTTCTCATTTACAATCTTTTAAGGTCCTCTGCAGACCAGATAGTGACCATATGCCAATTCGGCTGGTACTCTCCCCCCTATAAATACGATGGCAAAACTGACTGATCCCTGTGGATACAATGAGCTTTTATCTTTACTAGGGGAGAGACGATTACGCTGGTCTGGGAATTTGCAGCAACAAATCTCTACCACATTATGGTCAGGGAAATTGATGATGTTGAGAGAACTTATGATTGAGTCATATGACCCTTTAGACTCTTACCAAAAGATAGTAGATGAAATTAAGCCTATGTTAGTCACCACTAAACCTTGCCACCATTCCTCTTATTTCCAGAGGGGCTGGTTTGATGCCCATTGTGCTCATCAGAAAAGATTGCTTGCAAAAGCCCTTCGAAAGGTGAGGAGGGTAGATTCATTAGAAAACCATCAATACTATGTCCATCAGAGGAGGGTGTATAAAAATGTTTTAAGAATGAAAAAGGACGCTTATATTCAAAGATCATGGCAAGATTTAGGTTTAGCAGCGATGGATAGGGACTCGGCCAAGTTTTGGGCTTTGGTCTCCAGAGGGATGAAACCTGATTCTGTCTCTACTGAAAATTCAATAACTTCATCTCAGTGGCATAATCATTATGTCAACATTTTTGGTGAAAATTTTAATAGGATAATTCCCACTCCCCATAGTGATCAGATTTTTTCCTTTGTTCGTCTTGTTCCGCAATGGGACCCTGTTAGTCCAGACGAAATAAAAGATCTGATTTCATCTCTGCCCAACAATAAAGCTCCGGGTCCTGACATGCTCCCCGGAGAGTTATTTAAACAAAATCCGGAGTGGTGGTGTATCATACTTTCTAAATGTTTTCTTTTATAAATCAAACTTGTGACCTGCCCCAGGGTTGGGGGGAGAGTATTGTTGTCCCTATACATAAGAAAGGATCTAAAACTGATCCTTCAAATTATAGGCCAATCAGCTTGTTAAGTGTTGTCTCAAAAATATACACCAAGTATCTACTCATTAAACTGGAGAAATGGGCTTCGGAAAATCGGATTATTGGCGAGCAACAGGCTGGCTTCCAAAAGGGAAAATCACCTATAGATCATTGTTTCACCCTACAACACTTGATCCAAAAATATACTCAAATAGGCAATAAAAGACTCTATGTCACATTTGTAGACCTCAGCTCAGCCTTCGATTCCATAGATAGAGAAATTCTATGGAAGAAATTAAGTGCTACTAACATTGATAGAAGGCTATTACTTCTTCTTCAGGCATTACATTTAAATTCCAGTCTAAGAGTTAGAGTTGGGGCAAATGGTTGCCTTTCTGAGATGATCAAGGTTATTAAGGGGGTTAGACAGGGATGTCTATTAGCTCCATTCCTGTTTAACTTTTATATAAACAACATCATTTACGAATTGCAGGGTCCAAAATTTTTCCCCCCATCTGCAGGTGATGTTAAGATTTCTATCCTACTATATGCTGACGATATTGTCCTACTCTCCACCACCCTTGTTGGCATGCGTAGATTATTAAGAGGACTTAACTCCTTTTGTTCCCAAGAGAAGCTAGCCATAAACTATGCAAAGACTAAAGTCGTACTCTTTGGTTCAAGCAAAATGAAGCATAGATGGCAGTTAAATCATGTCCCGATAGATCAACTCAGAGCTTTCAAATATCTAGGAATTACTTTCAATGCTCAGCTTGCCTGGACTCATCATCTAAACCTAGTAAAGCTGAAAGCTGATCATTCCACGCAATCACTTCTACATTTTATAAGATCTAGAGGGGGCAAATTGGTGCCTCCGGCAGTGGAAGTCTTCGCCAAGAAAGTAATTCCTCAGTTGATATATGGCGCTGAAATTTGGGGCTATGTCAATACATCTAGTCTTGAACCATCTCAAAACTCTTTTATATGCTCACTTTTGGGTGTTCCTCATGCGACTCCCACTTCATTACTTAGAGCTGAAGTAGGATTAATTCAAATTGAGGCCCTTTGCCATACGGCATTGGCCCTATACTGCTACAGGTTAATCACTATGCCTGATGCTCGCCTTCCTAAAATATGTTTCATGGAACAACTTAAAAATCCCCTCCGTAAATCTTGGGTTGCATCTGTAAAGGCTATTTTGGAGCAATACGATATTGATATGAACCTTTTGCCTTCCTTCCCTTCCAACAAGGTCAAGTTAATGATTAAAAATAAAATTCAGCTTTATTATAAGAGAAAAGATCTATGTAATATCTCGAATTATTCAGCTTTCTTTCCTCTTTCTCTATATAAGTTTTCCTTTGGCCCAGAAAAATATTTAACAAATTTAACAACTTTTCCTCTACGCAGAGCATTTACTGCTCTACGATTTCAATGCATGCCTTCTGCTGTTATTGACGGAAGGTATAATTGTATTCCGTATGAATTAAGATTTTGTACCTGTGGCCTAGGGGAAGTTGAAGATATTTTCCATTATTTATTTAAATGTCCCTTATATGCAATTCCCAGATTTAAATTTCTTTCTGGTTTTTCCCCTATCCTCCAGGATAGATCCCCTTTAGCACAGGTTTGCTGGCTTCTGGCCGATTTAGACATTGACACTACTTTGAAAGTGGCTAACTTTGCCCTGGCTGCCTTGAAAATTTGAGCTAAGCATGTGCATTCCTGTGATTCATTACAGCTTCCCTCAAAACTGTGACTTTGTTGTCTACTGGAGTCTGTTGAATGGCCTTGGCCTAAGCTAGCATGTGGCTCCAGGCACTTATGGTTGTCTTAAGCCCCTGTGTTAAGTTATTGTGATTTTTGATCTGTTGAAATTTTAGGATTTATTTTATCCATTTTATTTGTAGGTTATTAAGAGACTGTAGCTTCGTTGTTTTTTTGGATTTAAAGGCTATGTTCGCCTCGAGCTGCTTAGCTGCATTATTGTGATCTTTGATCTTTTAGAAGTTTTATGTTTTATTTCACTTGTCTTTTATCAACCAATACATTTTTATGATGAATTATTTGATCTTTCTGCTCATTTTATTGTATGCTCTGCAAGATTGTTATGACCTTTGGTTAATACAATAAACTTTCCTACTACTATTCTAACTGAGACTAATATTGCTTAACACGCTAAGATGCTAACGGAAGTTACCCATGTTGCATAGTTGGAATTAGGCGAGCCTCTCTCTCCTTCTCAGCAACAACTGATCCATCCTCTTGGAACAGCCCAAAAACGCTGAACAACAACAAGGGCTTGTTGGCGATTGTTATAGCCCCTTCAAATCTTATTTCCCAATTAGAGGCTAATTGCCTTTCCTGGCAACAATGAAAAAGTCACAGGTGATGAGTTTCAGCTGTGAAGGAATTTGGCCATATCCTAATGGGCCCAAAAAGATGGGGCCTTGGGAGAATCTCTCAGGACTGAATGCAGCTGAGAACTTCCTCCCTGGCTCAGCTATACCAGCAGCTCTTGTGTGGACTTCCTGCAGGTCTCCTTCTCAGGCTTCTTCCTCTTTCTCTTCATGGGCCGCCTCTGTCCTCAGTTTTCTTGCCAGCTTCTTCTTTGATATGCAGCATTCTAATGCCTTTAAATCTCCCTGTTCCTGCATCCCCCGCCCCATGGACGGGATGTTCACTTTTGCCTCAAAAGCACTGCTGGAACCACCAAAGAGAACTTCTTCTTTGTTGTGTAAGAGTCATCAGGTTGGACAGGGGTTTTTTTTTGTTGTTGTTCCTTATGGATCTGTTGAATGACCTGTACGGTTCCGCAGTAAAGTTAATGGGGGTAACACCAGGAGTTCACACGCCACCCCTCTGTCTCGCAGGAGCCTGAGCTCCTGTGCAAAGCAACCCCTCCCCCTCCCCTTCAGAGCCAGCCCTGGATTGGAGAGCAGAGCCTCCCAGATAGCTCTCCAAGCTGCCACTGGCTGTGAGTGGGAGGGGGCCAGGCCACACAGGAGCTCAGGCTCCTGCAACACTTAATGTGCTCCCCCACACAGGAACACCACTGCCTGGGAGGGAAAGTTGCCATGGGGGACTTTGGGGGGAGTGTGTTTGGTTTGGGATGTGTTTTGTGCTGCTGTTGCTTGCTCTGTTCCTTGTTTTCCTCTGGCAAGGAAACCATATTTGGTTGGAGGGAACCATATTTGAGGAGGGATTAGAGAGCCAGCAACAGCTGGAGGAACTGTGGTAATAAAAGAGCTTCCCTCGGTCTGCAATTCTATGTTACCTTTTTTTTCTTTTTGCAGGGTTGAGTTTGGTGGGTGGTTCTGGTTCAGGAAGGTGAATAAAGCCAGGAGAGAGTTAACCACCATGTAGGGAGGGCACTTGAGGGACATGGGAGGGTTGTTGCCCAGCCAGACATTGCTCATCTGCAGCCCATTCTGCACAGGGAGGAAGGGGTTTCTCCCTCCTGCCTTGGTGGCGAGAGTTGCTCATCCAAGCTGCAAAGGGACCTGCTGTCCCTTTTGCTGGCAGGTGGAGTGGGGGATGCTCACCCCTCCGCCCAGGGCAAGTCTCGTCCAGGACAATCCATCATGGGAAAGGGAGGAGGAATTGCAGTCTGGCGTGAACACGGCCGTAAGTGGGGGAACCAGACCCAAGAGGGTGCCTGGCTGGCTGAGGGATGCTGGCTGCTGGCCCGTCGGGCTTGGCTTTCAACATGGACTGCAGAGGCTCTCTGGCTAGTGTGGGGGCAGCACAGTTCAGCTTCCTAACCTCCTTCCTCTTCCTTCCTAATGAAGGGAGCAGCAGTCGCTGATCTGCAGCTTTGAGTCAGGACGGGGTCCAGGGTGGCATCTATCCATCTATTTTGTTGCACCTCCACACACAAAAAACAACCCCAGAAACTTCCTTTAGGCTGTTTGTACCTGTTCAGAAATATGGATTTACAGTTTTATTTAAAGGGATTATGAGCATAAAAGGGAATAAAGAGCTCCTTCATTCAACCTGAAAACCCTGCAATTCTCCATGTGAACAGATGGCCCTCTCTCTACCACTGCAGATCAGGGCACATTTTGCGTGTACCCCAAGCTGGATATTGGAATATGCGAAATGGAATGTGCAGAACGGAGAACGCTGTCACCCCCGGACCCACCACCCGGCCTCATGGATAGGCTGCCCCCATGGAAAAGTTGAGAAGAGGAACAGACCGTTGGGGCCACGGGAGGAGCCTGACCTAAGGGAAGGATCTGGAGATCAGCCTTGACACAGGGCCTTTCTACAGGGTGGACAGAAACGTGTTCATGTTTCAATCGAAATCTGGCCTAATGTCTTATGGGCACCGCTGTGGAAAAGGTGTCAGCTGCAGAGCTCATGGAGAAAAAAGGCACAGAGAAGAATGTGAATCTCTTTAATGGGTTTTCACATTGACTTTTCATTGTCTGCCTGAGTCATAGCAGATGACAAAGTTGCTGTTGATGACGGACTCCACAATTCTTCTGTCCACCTCAGGAGTTAGTCCAGGTTTGCAGGCACTGGAAGTATTTGGATCAGGCAGACTCATCGAACACGTACTGCAATAGACAGAAAGACAAAGATGATGCAGTTTTGCATGAGTAAGATCACAGTAGGCCATTTGGGCCTCGATTCACCTCTTTGTGGCAGTGGTGTTCCTATGGGGGGGAAGACACACTAAGCTCCTGTGTAATGTAGCCTCTCCCCATCCCCTTCACATCCATTTGCGGTTTGGGGAGCTGTCAGGCTCCTGCAGGACATCGTGTTCCCCTGCCCATAGGAATCCCAATGCCTTGTAGCCCCCGTTTTTCACAATACTCAGGCTCACAATCACTCTCAGAGTGCAATCCTATGCCTGCATTGCGCCAGCGCTATGCTTTTGTGCCGGTCCAGCGCTGTCGCAAAAGTGCAGTCAAGCCATCAGGGCCGGAAGTATGGCGCTGGACCGGCACAAGCAGCAGCGCCGACACTCGGGCACCACCGCGACCATCAGCAGCGCCAGCCTTGCACCAGTTGGGCATTGGTGGCACTCATTTGGCACAGGGGCTTGCTAAGGGCGGACCTTGCAGAGGCGTGCTGGGGACGCAACTGAGCTGCGCAGTGGATGGAGACGGGGGTGCAGATGCACGACAGCCGTAGTGCCAAATCCTGAAGCCCGTCCCTGGCCAGGGCCCCCCCGATTTGGGCCGCTCCTGCACTCGTTGGCCTTTGATTGCAAAGCAGCAGGCGCAGATCCGAGCAGCCCCATAGGGATGAGGAGGGCTTATGCTCTCCTGAGCTTGTAGACTAGATGTAGACCAGCCCTTTTCAAGCAAGCAGAAGGGAAGGGAAGGGAAGGGGCTCGGCAACATTTGGCTCTGTTCTCTGCAGGTCAGTTACCAGCTTAAGCCCTTTGGCTTGCCAGAGGCGCGAGCCTCTGGCGCAAGCCGAAGGGCAAGAGCCAAAGGGCTCTTTGCCCATGGCTCTTCGCCTGGGGAGCGTAGCCTGGCGCCCGGAACACCTGTTGCTGCTGTCGCCATCCTGTTTTACCTCCCCGTGGATCTTCAAGTGCTTGCCACGCCTGCCTGTCAACAAGCCAGCACCAGCTTTTTTAACTGAGTGAATGGTAGTGTGATTGTGGTTTCCTGGCCGGAGTGAGAGTCTGGCCAGGAGAGTGGACGGTATCCCTGCCTCTGTGAGAGGGGGGCAGGGACGGACGGAGGGAGGACGTGAGAGAGAGGCAGAGGCCTGCAGCAGCCCAAGTCTCAGTGTGAGGGGGGTGAGGGCTGCTGCATTGGTTGTTGGTGGAGAGTGTGTGTGTTTCTGTGTTTTTAGTTTTTGTATTTTGTGCTGCGGTGGCTGGCTAGTAGGTCGCTCCCGCCGGAATTATGTGTTTGATGCCTCGAGGGGGCTCAGGGGAGGGGAGGGGGACCACCATCAGTAGAGTTATGGAAGATATGGCGGTGGGGGCTGGGCCGGACATTACAGGAGAAGGAGGGTCAGTCGTAGACAGACTGTCCCTCTTTCTGGCCCTCCCCTCATCCCTCTGACCCTTGGAAATTCTGGCAACAGTCCCCTGAGTCTGAAGCTGCTGCTTCTGAATGCCAGGTTGGTGAACAACAAGACCTCTTTAATCCATGATTTAATCTTGGAGGAGGAAGCCGACCTGGTATGTATCACGGAGACCTGGCTGGATGAGCTGGGAGGGGTCAATCTTTCCCAGATTTGTCCACCGGGTTTCCGGGTACTTCAGCAGCCAAGACTACAGGGGCGGGGAGGCGGGGTTGCAATGGTCTACCGGGATTCCATCCGTCTCACCAGATACCCTGTTCAGCAGTCCACCGGGTTTGAGTGCCTTCGCGTTGTGTTGGAGGGGCGAGACAGAACAGGGATTCTGTTGGTGTACCGCCCACCTTGCTGCCCAGCAGTCTCCCTGCCTGAGCTGACAGAGTTGGTCTCGAGCGTGGTGTTGGAGTCCCCCCGCCTATTGGTGTTGGGGGACTTTAATGTCCATGCCGAGGCCCCAGGAACAGCTGCGGCTCAGGATTTCATGGCCTCCATGGCAACCATGGGTCTGTCTCAAAGAATATCTGCCCCAACGCATGATGCGGGACACACGCTGGACCTGGTGTTTACTGCGGGGCAGGTTGATGGTGATCTGGAGGTGGAGGAGATTGAGATCACTCCTTTGTCATGGACAGATCACTTTCTGGTGGGTTTTAGGCTTGTTGCAGCTTCTCACCTCCGCAATGGCGGGGGATCGCACTTTATGATCCGCCCTCGGAGGCTGATGGATCCAAACGGATTCCTGAGGGCTCTGGGGGATTTTCCTTTTGCCAGAGTTGGAGGCCCACCCGGTGCCCTAGTCGACCTCTGGAATACGGAGATGACCAGGGCACTGGATGAGATCGCTCCTGAGCGTCCCCTGCCAAGTCACAGAATCAGAGCGGCTCCTTGGTTCTCTGAGGAGCTGCGAATGATGAAGCGGCAGGGCAGACGACTAGAGCGTCGGTGGCGAAAGACTCATGCCGAATCTGACCGGATACGGGCGAGGGCCCAGTTAAAAGCTTATCCTAGGGCGGTGGTGGCAGCTAAGAGGGCACATTTCTCTGCCACCATTGCATCTGCAGAGAACCGTCCGGCTGAGCTCTTCCGTGTGGTCCGTAGTCTTTTACATCTCGCCCCCCCTATTGGTGGGGAGGAGCACATGGAGGCTCGCTGTGACGAGTTCGCAAAACATTTTGCAGAGAAGGTCGATCAGATCCGGCATGACTTGGACGCTGCTGTGGGCATATCTAGTGATGTCCCTGGGGAACCTGTCTATCCTATCATTTGGGATTCTTTTCAGCTTGTAGAGCCTGAGGATGTGGACAGGATTCTCTGGAGTGTGAGACCTGCTGCTTGCCCGCTCGACCCTTGCCCGGCGTGGCTAATTAGAGCTGCCCGGGGAGGGCTGGCCGAGTGGACAGGGAGGGTGGTGAACTCATCTCTGAGGGAGGGGGTGCTCCCGCCTGCTTTGAAGCAGGCGATGGTTTGCCCCCTCCTGAAGAAGCCCTCCCTGGATCCCACAAATTTAAACAACTTTCGGCCAGTCTCGAATATCCCATTTTTGGGCAAGGTGATTGAGCGGGTGGTAGCGTCCCAGCTTCAGAGGGTACTGGAGGAAATTGATTATCTATACCCATTCCAATCTGGCTTCAGGCCGGGGTTCGGGAAGGAGATTGCCTTGGTCGCCTTGGTGGATGACCTTCGTCGAGGGATGGACGGGGGAAGTGCAACCCTGTTAGTCCTGCTGGACCTCTCAGCGGCTTTCGACACCATTGACCATGGTGTCCTTCTGGGTTGGCTGGCTGGGCTGGGGCTTGGGGGCACTGTTTTGAAGTGGTTCTGCTCCTTCCTGGCTGACAGATCCCAGAAGGTGGTGCTAGGGGACACTTGTTCGGCACCCTGACCTCTTAGGTTTGGGGTGCCGCAAGGTTCCATCTTATCCCCCATGCTGTTTAACATCTACATGAAACCGCTGGGAGAGGTCGTTGGGAGGTTTGGAGTGGGGTGCCATCAATATGCTGATGACACCCAACTTTATCTCTCCTTTCCCCCTGATTCTGAGGAGGCGGTTGAGGTCCTGGATCGCTGTCTGGAGGCGGTTGGGGGCTGGATGTGGGCGAACAAGCTGAAATTAAATCCGGATAAGACAGAGGTGCTTTTGGTCCGGAAATCCACAGCTTGGGTATTGGACTATTGTCCTGCTCTGAATGGGGTTGCACTTCCTCTGAAGGAGCAGGTTCGCAGCTTGGGGGTTCTCCTGGATCCACAGCTACACCTGGAGTCCCAGGTGGTGGCGGCGGCCAGGGGAGCCTTCGCTCAGCTTTGGCTGATTCGCCAGCTGCGGCCATACCTGAGCTGTGCGGACCTGGCCACAGTGACCCATGCCCTAGTGACATCTAGATTAGACTATTGCAATGCGCTCTACATGGGGCTCCCTTTGAAGATGGTTTGGAAATTACAACTAGTACAGAATGCGGCAGCTTGGGTGGTTGCTGGGGCACATCGGTTTGACTCTCTCGAGCCATTGCTTCGGCGACTACACTGGCTGCCGATTCTGTTCCGGGCCCAATTCAAAGTGCTAGTTTTGACTTTTAAAGCCCTTTACAGCTCGGGTCCGGGGTATTTGAGGGACCGCCTCCTTCCATATAATCCAACCCGTACTCTTAGATCATCTGGGGGGGGGGCTTTTGACTGTGCCGTCACCAGGAGAGGTGAGAGGGCCGGCGGCCAGGAAGAGGGCCTTCTCAGTGGTGGCCCCCCAACTTTGGAATACCCTCCCCTTAGAATTGAGAACTGCCCCCTCTTTGTTAACATTTCGGCGGGGGCTGAAGACCTTTTTATTTCAAAAAGCTTTTAACTGTTGACAGGCTATATCTCTTTATCAATCTTATGATCCACGGGGCTTGTTGCTTGTTTTTAAATTTTAATTGTATTTTAACATTGTTTTTAATTGTTTTTTAATGTTAAATTTTGTTTTTATTCTTTTATTGTAATGCCGCCTTGAGTGACTTCAGGCATAAAGGCGGGATATAAATTCTAATAATAATAATAATAGTAGTAGTAGTAGTAGTAGTAGTAGATAGCAGCATCTTACAGCAAGTGCATCATGAGCAGCAAGTGCTGTCCACGATGAAGTGCCTGGTGAGACGTGTAAGTTTAGCATCTGGGTGAGTGAAGCAGCAGTTGAGGAAGCCCAGGCCCCAGACACATTAAGAACGCTAGAACTTAAAAACAAACATAGCCTTGCAGTCAACCAGCCAGCAGATGTGGGGGGGGGGCTATCCAGTGTTTTGCACTGAGTGCCACATGTATGACAATATGCCTCTGGGGCATAGGTCGTGGGTGTGTCCTCAGTACAAGGAGCTCCAGAAACTCCTCAGTGCAAGGAGCTCCTCATCCCTATGGGAGGAGGAGGGTGGGTGAGTAATAGAGTAGGAAATAGGCCTGCAAGTGTGAGTGTAAGTCATAGTTGCTCCTGTAGAAACAGAGGCATGGTCAATGGACCAAATAAGAGTTCCTCCTTAGGGAACCCCCTATATAGGTGTTATTATGCAAATGCTCTGAGCAAAGATGGGGGAACTGGAATGTTTGGTGGCTAGGGAAAACATTGATATAATAGGCATAATGGAAACCTGTTGGAATGCAGAGAATCAGTGGGATACCGCAATCCCAGGCTATGAGCTCTATAGGAGGGACAGGGAAGGGCGTGTTGGCGGTGGGGTGGCATCTATGTCAAAAGAAGGGATAGAATCCAGCAGAATAGAAACTGAAGGTGGGCCAGACTCCACCATAGAGTCACTGTGGATTAAACAACCAGACTATAAGAGCGATGTAATAGTGAGGGTGTGCTATTGTCCTCTGGATCAAAAACTTGAAGGTGACCTTGAAATGTGGAAACAAATCAGGGCAGTGACCAAGAAAAACAGGGTTGTAATCATGGGGGACTTCAGTTATCCTCAAATGGTGCTCTGGTCAAGAAAGAGAGATCGGATTCCTTGACATGCTTAATGACTGTGCCTTAGACGAGCTTGTCATGGAGCCCACCAGAGGACAAGTGACTCTGCATTTAACATTGAGTGGTATGTGGGACTGGGTTAGGGATGTAAGGGTTACTGAGCCATTGGGGAACAGTGACCATGCTGCTATTGTTTTCACCTTGCATGTCCAAGAAAGAGTGCAGAGCAAATCTGACACAAAAACCCTTAACTTTCGAAGGGCAGATTTCCCTCAGATGAGGAGGCTAGTTAGGAAAAAATTGAAAGGGAAGGTAAAAAGAGTCCAGTCTCTCCAGGCTGCATGGAGGCTGTTTAAAATAACAGTAGTAGAGACCCAGTGGAAGTGTATACCAAGAGAGGATGCCTGCATGGCTGACGAGTAAAGTTAAAGAGGCTGTAAAGAGCAAGGAAGCTTCTTTCCGTAAATGGAAGTCTTGCCCCAGTGAGGAGAATAAAAAACAACATAAACTCTGGCAAAAGACAAGTAAGAAGGTTATACGAGAGGCCAAGAAAGCATTTGAGGAACGCATGGCTAGCAATATAAAGGGGAATAATAAAAGCCTCTTCCAATATGTTAGAAGCAGGAAACCTGCCAGAGAGGCGGTCGGCCTGCTGGATGGTGAGGGAGAGAAAGAGGAGATAAAAAGGGATTTGGAGATCGCAGAGAAGTTAAATGAATTCTTTGCATCCGTCTTCACAATTTGGGCAGATAAGGCAGCCCAAACAGCCCCTTCTAACTAAGGAATTAAATCAGATAGTGGTAAATAGAAAAAATGTTTTAGATCAAAACTACATATAAATAAGTCACCAGGCCCAAATGGTATACACCCAAGAGTTATTAAGGAACTAAAGAACGAAGTTGCTGACCTCTTAATTAGAGTATGCAACTTGTCCCTTCAAACAGCCATAGTGCCAGAGGATTGGAGGATAGCCAATGTCATGCTAATCTCTAAAAAAAGGGAGAAGGGGAGACCCTGGAAACTACAGGCCAGTCAGCCTAATGTCTGTTCCGGGTAACATGGTGAAAAGCCTCATCAAAGATAAAATCCTAAAACACGTAGAGGAACAAGTATTGCTGAAGGAAAGTCAGCATGGCTTCTGTAAGGGTAAGTCTTGCCTCATGAAGCTTTTGGAATTCTTTGAAAAGGTCAACAGGCACGTGGATGTGGGTGAACCTGTGGAAATCATATACCTGGATTTTCAGAAGGCATTTGACACGGTCTTCCACCAAAGGCTGCTGAAGAAACTTCACAGTCAGGGAATAAGAGGGCAGGTCCTTTTATGGATTCAAAATTGGTTGAGGGCCAGGAAACAGAGAGTGGGGGTCAATGGGCAATTTTCACAACGGAGAGAGGTGAAGTGCCCCAGGGATCTGTCTTGGGGCCCATGCTTTTCAACTTATTCATAAATGACCTGGAGACAAGGATAAGCAGCGAGTTGGCCAAGTTTGCAGATGACACAAAACTTTTTCAGGTGGTGAAAACCTGAAAGGATTGTGAAGAGCTCCAGAAGGATCTCTCCAAGTTGGGGGAATGGGCAGCAAAATGGCAGAAGCGTTTCAACATAGACAAATGTATGGGGGCAAAAAACCAAAACTTCACCTATAGGCTAATGGGTTCTGAGCTGTCTGTGACAGCTCAGGAGAGAGATCTTGGGGTGCTGGTGGACAATTCCATGAAGGTATCGACCCAGTGTGCGGCAGCAATTAAGAAGGCCAATTCCATGCTTGGGGTCATTAAAAAAGGGGTTGAGAAACAGCCAATATTATCATACCATTGTACAAATCAATGGTAAGGCCGCACCTGGAATATTGTGTGCAGTTCTGGTCGCCGCATCTCAAAAAGGACATAGTGGAGCTGGAAAAGGTGCAGAAGAGAGCAACGAAAATGATTACGGGGCTGGGGCACCTCCCTTATGAAGAAAGACTGCAGCGTTTGGAGCTCCTCCGTCTAGAAAAAAGGCGCCTGAGGGGGGACATTTTTGAGACATACAAAATTATGCATGGAAGGGATAGAGTCGATAGAGGGATGTTCTTTTCCCTCTCTCCAAACATCAGAACCAGGGGGCATCTGCTAAAACTGAGGGTTCCAGATTGGAAGAAAATGCGGGTGGGTGGATGGGAAGTTTGGGTTTTGTTCGTCACTTTGCATGATTTCAAAAGTGTATTATAAACATTCATCAGGGTGCGGGGGGGGGCATAGGTCAGTGGCTATTAACTATGATAGCTATATTGAAACTCCAGATATAGGGACAGTATGACACTGCGGGCGCAATTTTAAGGTATATCTAGTGCAGCTTGGGGAGCTTGGGAGGTCGCTGGAGCCTCCCCCTGGCCAAGGGCAAGAACCTCCCCTGTGGGTTCCTTGGATCCGCGCCATGAAATTGCAAACGCAGGTAGCCACGTGGCCCGAATTGGCCCCACCCCTATCTGGCCTAGCACGCCAACTTGCCCACCCATGCCCTGCCCAGAATTGCCTCCACCATCCCTCCTCCCAGAACCACTCCGGTGCCTGTCGAGATTGGCCAGCAATGGGGGACTCCGCCAGCACTCTCAGGCCGATGCTATTCCCAGCATCACTGATTTTCATCCTTGCTTTTGGGAAAACGTTCCTCTCCTGCGTTTATTTTCTGACCATTATTACTATTCATTCATGTCATGATTCTGATTGAAAATAATTTTGACAAAAAGGTATGGCCCCTGGGTGTCAGAACGCAAGCTACACCTCTGGCCAGAGATTGGTCAACGAGAAAAAAAGAAAGCCAGAGAATTGCCACTTACTGGTACAAAACATGGTTGTTTCTTGATTCTGATATTTGGATCCCGGAAACCACAAAGTGCGCCGAATTTACAACACCTAGATATGCACTCTTTACTCGAACTACATCGTTCTCCCTCTTTCTGGAAGGAAAAAGAGCCAAGTCAGACTCCAGAAAGAAGACAGATCTCCCTGCCCCCATTTTTTTCATCTTGGAAAGTTGGAATCAGCCTTGGCCATGGCCACATTCAGAGCACCAGTAGCCAATCACAGCATTCCTAACACCACTAGCCATTTGGCTCGATGTTCTGTACATTTGAGAAATGGGTTTCTTCCTCTGTAGGATTCTCTGAGTTGTCGCCATTCTCTTACCTGAGAGAAAGCGAAAGCTGCCAACTGTTTTCATGTCCCCTCCTGTCCTGTCCCAGGTGGGTCCCGATATCTCAGACCACCCCGAGTGAGCCTTCACCTGCACAGACATCAGGGCTGAGCCCAAAGTGACCATTGGCAGGGCCAACCAGCTGTTCTCAGGCCATTTCCAGCTGTTCCTTTTTTCCTGGGGGTACCATGGTGGTGTCTGCCCAAAACAGTGAGCTGCTTACTGTAACAATATTTCTCTATGGTGTGCCGTCAATGTAAATGGAGCCTTAAAAAGGTAAAGATAAAGGTTTCCCCCTGACCGAATGGTCTATTCGTGACCGACTGTAGTGGGCATCTCCGTTTCAAAGCCTGTAGAGCCGACGTTTTGTCCGAGGACAAGCTTCCGTGGTCATGTGGCCAGCATGACTCAACGCTATAGTGCAGGGAATGCCGTTCCCTTCCCACCGAAGTGGTCCCTATTTATCTACCTGCATTTTTTAGGAGCTTTCGAACTGCTATGTTGGCAGGAGCTGAGACAAGCAATGGGAGCTCACTCCCAAACTCCCAACCTTGCGATCGGAAAGCCCAGCAACAGCGGATTAACTCGCTGCGCCATCACGTCCCCATAAAATGGAGCCTTTTATGTAAAATAAAAGTAAAAATACAGGTCTCTGCCCTGAATGACTTACAGTCTTTTAAAAAACAACAACAACCAGAAGGGCCATCACAGAGGTAGGGAAAGCCAAGGAGGTGGCAGCACAGAGGAAGCATATGGGGGTATTATATACACATAGCAGAGGCTACCATGTTTGGCACACGTTCCTGGGAGTAGGCTACATTGAACCCAGTGAGACATACTTCTGAGGAGAACTGCCTCGGATTGAACCGCCGCTACAGTGTGTGCTGGGGCAGACTAATCCATGGTGCCAATAGCTTT
>JAJKFI010011272.1:0-27975 GCA_029204185.1 Lerista edwardsae
AGGCACACTTCACAACTAATTCTTAGGAAATAGGGGATCTGCTAAATGCCACCAGCTCCAATTAACCGCTTACTCTTTTCTAGTGGGGCTCTAGGAAGCGTTAACCAGCAACCTTAACCCTCAGAATACCAGCCTGTCATAACCCAGAGGCGGCACTCTGACTGGCCCAGGAAAGGAGACCAGCAGTCCCCAAATTGCCAACAGTAACGTGCCTTGTGGCAGGCCTGGATTTAGCTAATACCCACAACACTTCGCCAGAACGTACAAGTACTCACACCCAAGCTGAAAAGCTTGCAAGACTTTATTAAGATTGCAACTAGGTTGGATACATGGCCTAAAGGCAAGGCAAAGTAAAATAAACATGCATGAGATATATCACATAACAGTAAAACAACAAACCTAAGCCCCTACACTTACTGATGCTAACTTTACTTAGCATCACTTAATCCAGGGGTCAGGGAACTTTTCTACCCTTTACCTCAAAATATATTTAGATACGCTGATGTTACCCCCTTGATTTGATTTTTAATACAGGTACTTACTAAATCTACCAGTGAAAGATAAGTGTCCTCGCTCTGTCCTATCTCTCTCAATGGCGCAGCAACTAGTTGACTCTACTGAAGAAGCGGGTGGACTTGGAGGCGGGGCCCGGGGCATCACGCAGGGAAGCATGTTATACACAGTGCGTGTTATGCACTGCGTCAGGTCCGTGTACACTACAGTACTGTAACACACACAGCCAGGAGTGCATATAGAATAGTGATGGCGAACTTTTTGGGCTTGGTGTGTCAGAAATTTGGAAAATTCGTAACTCAGCTCTGCTTGTGTGTCAATCCCCCCCCCACACACACACATGCTGCAGGGCTTGTCGCCTGAGTTTAAAGAGAGAGACAGAGGCGCAGACAGCGGGCGTGCAGAGGAACAAGTCTTTGCAGGGAATCGCTTAGATTCAGATGCCTGCCCGGCTGCCGTCCATTACCCCCAGGAATTTCATTTTTACCCCATTTGGGGTAATTTACCCCTGTTCCCTGACTACTGACTTAATCCATGACTGACGTTACCCATACTGTGAATCACGCAGGTCTCTCTCTCTCTCTCTCTTCCTATCAGAGCGTTAGGAAAATGTCTCCTGGAACAGCCAGAAAATGCTGAAACTCAAGCAAAGGCTTATGGGTTATTTTTATAGCCCTTGAGACCTGCCTCCTCAATCAGTAGCCAATTGACACCGCTTGGTAACAGGGAAAGAATTGCTGCAGGGGATAATTCACACAGCTGTGTGTTAATTGGAGGGAGGTAAGCTGGTACAGCGGTGTCCTTGAGTCCACAGCTCTGCAGATCCTCCCCCAAAATTCCCTTGCCTAACTGATAAGCACTAAGTGCTTTGTGTTTTTTTCTTCCCTGTCAAGTTGGTTTCCTACCCCTTTCCCTTTCAATATGCCTTAATTACACAAGATGGAATCTGTATTACAAATGGAATCTGTCAGGCCTGTGGCCTAGTGTTAGTTTGTCTTTTACACTGGCCACCAGTGCATTTACCTCAGAATTTACCTCAGAATGCCGGATGCAGGGGAATGGCAATGAGATGCGTGTATCTGGTTGTCTCATGTGCTTCCTGAGGCATCTGGTGGGCCACTGCAAGATATAGGAAGCTGGACTAGATGGGCCTGTGGTCTGATCCAGCAGGACTCTTTTTATGTTCCTAAGAGGCCCTTCATTAGGGCTTGAACTGGTGAGTAATCACCAGTCTATGACTGTGAATCTAAGTAACGATTGACCAACAACAACAACAACAACAACAACAACAACAACAACAACAATAATAATAGGGAGGTGGCAGGAGGGGGTGGATAGGGTAGCAAATGTGTCTGTTGGTCCTTATGTACGTTTTTGACCATCTCCCTGCCACTTTTGTCTCCTTGGATTAGAGCCAGCTACGGAGCTGAAAAAAGCCCACACGTAAAAATTTCATGCAAACTTTGCCCACATGGCTTTGTGTGGAGGGATTCCATGGGTTATGGCGAGCATTAAGGCAGTGGTACTCAAACGTTTTAGCATCAGAACCCACTTTTGGAATGACAATCTGTCCACAACCCACCGGAAGTCATGATATGGCCAGAAGGACTGTGACACCAGAGCGTGCTGCTTTCCTGAGAATGCTGCCATGAGTTGGCTTATTTCGCAGCCATTTTCCAATAGCAAAGTGAATCAGAAAGAAAAAAGCCTATTTACAACCTTGACACAAGCAAAACTACCACTCGGCCCTCCCCCTTTCCAGCATCCCATCTTCCCCTATTTTCAATATGACTGCTCTAGATGATTCTAGATGATTCACGACCCACCTACAATTGGCTCATGGCCCACTTCTGGGTCCCGACACACAGTTTGGGAACTATTGCATTAGGACATTTCTTCTGTGGGCAATTCTTGGGTGTGGGCTTTTTTCATGTGCACTTTTTTCATAGGTGCTGAATCCTATCCCAGGAAAACCATTGATTGAAGTACGTCTCTAGCAAGTTACTTAGTGCTGCCTGTTGCTTCCCAATGTCAGGATGCAATCCTAACCTGGAGTTAGGCCGGCACAGTCAGCCAGCAAAATGTGTCTGGCACAAGGGTGCGTTTGAACCACTCTTGGAGTGAGGGAGGATGGCGCGTGTCTGTGTGCGGGCATCTCTGACTCTGAGTGCTGTCCAAACATACTTTATGGTGCCCCTTGTGATGGCCAAACTTTGCTCCACGAGACACTGAATATTGCTTGTGCAATTGCTGCCTATATTGTTGTTGTTGTTGTTGTTGTTGTTGTTGTTGTTTAAGTTTATCCACCCCAATTTGCCCCCCTGCAGCCAAGACCTCCACCCCGATCCTCCTCCCCCCACTGTTTGTGTTAAAGCATTCCCTCCAGGCATGTGTATGGGCAAGGTGGGGATTCTAAGCAGTGGTGTCATTCAAATGATTTAGGAACAGGAACTCGCTTTTGATTGGCACTTGTCGGGAACCCGGAACCAGCCACGGAGCCCGTTAGGATCCGGAACACCCATTCTGGTCTGTTCCCCCTGAATGACATCACTGCCTTCGCCCCCCCTAGGAATCCGGAGTCGCTCCGTTTAATCCTCTGAGTGCCAGCCAACCAAGAAGAAAAGTTCTTTGCAGAGGAATTGGGAGGGGGGAGGAGGGAGAGTGTAGTGGGCGGAGTCAGCCCTAATTTTAACTAGTGGAACTGAGTTCTCCCACATTCCCCCTGCATGACATCACTGATTCTAAGCCCCATAAGTGATTAGGGTTCCAGAACAGGGGCATATTTAATGCGGAGTTCACAGGTGTGATCTTGTGTGCTGTGGCTTATTTAAATTAAGAAAAGGTGCATGATGGGATGTACAGAGCTTAAAACCTTGGTGTAGACGTCTTGGTGCTTGAGGCCACAATCCCAACATCTTTACTTGGGAGTAAATGAGATGACCTTGGGTTAACACATAAAAAGATATAGGGAGGGGGCTACAAACTCTTCTTTGCACTGGGCAGCAAATAGCTTAGTTATGCCACTGATCTACAGTTTCAGGTATCCATGGGGGAGTCCGGAAAAGAACCCCAGTGGACACTGGGGCATGCCTGGAAATGCAATCTCCAGGTTTTTGAGGTAGCCTTTCTCTGAATGCCAGATGCAAGGGAGAGGCAACAGGTATCTTGTCATCTTGAGTGCTACCTGAGGCCTCAGGTGGGCCACTGTGAGGTCCCCCATGCTTAGTTCCGGCTTTAAGAGTGGACTTAAACCCAAGAGAGGGCTTTGTATTCATGCTTAGGACTTCTCACTAGCCAGGGTTAGCCCAGTTGCCCAGGGGAACACTCCTGGAAGAAGATGGGCTGTTGGGCAATGGAACGGCAATGTGGAAGGAGGAGCTGTCCTGGCTTTTCCTCCATGATTGTCCACCCACCCACGCCCATACCCACCCCATCTACTGATGGAGAACTATTTAATGTCACCCCAAGGAAGAGAGGGAATCCTGTGCATCGGGGTGCAGGTTTATTGGCTTGTTTTGCGTCTTCAAACAGATGAAATGAGTTGTGAACAGATTATGGACTAGGTTGCAGATAGCTGGCGCACGAGCCTCTTCCACGGGGATGCCATGATGGATCTGGAGACATTCTCTGGATCGCCCGTCAGGTAGAGATGCTGGGAGTGGAGGCAGCCAGAACCCTCCATCCACTCAGAACCCCAACGTAGGCTTCACGCATTGAGGAGGAGGGAAAGGCACTCTCCCCGTGTTGCATTTGTCAGTTGTGCAGCAACGGTAAGCGAGAATCCTATCTTCGACCTTTACAGTGCGGTTGCAGTCAATTAAGTCCCAATTCTCCCTGGTACATCCATGTTTTGTTCCAGTGTATGTTCCATCTTCTAAAGGAAAGACAAGAAGGGAAGCCCAGAGGCTCTTGTTTTGGAAGTGATCTCACAAACTAGCACAAAGCCCACGGGAGACAAGAGAGGGTCACCGCTCTCTGTGAGCTGTGGGGTGGGCTCATCCTGAGGCAAGGGAACACACCTTTTCTCATCCCAAGGAGGCCTCCAGAGGGTGAAACTCCCCTGCATGATGCAGTGTGTGCCATTTTGGCATAGCCGGCAGCTGCGTTGCTTTGGGTTGTGAGTGTGATGAAGGAGAAGCTAAGGAGGTTGGAGCCCTCGAGCTCCAAAGAAGATGATTTGGGGAGAATCACGTTGTAGCTGTTTTGCAAATGAGGCACGATGTCAAGGGGGAGGAGAGACCTTAAAAGGGGTCTTAAAACACCTCCCTTGAGAGGAGCTGGAGCCGTGGAAGGAGCTTCCAACTATCTCTGTCATGAGGAGAGTCCAGGTGGGTCCCTCCTCCTCCACAGGTAAGTTATTAACGGGGGTGGGTTTTTTTCTTAAACCACTTTTTGGCAGTTAACCAAGGGAATACAGCTTTGCACACTCACAATATGAAGGCAACTGAGCCTGGTCCTTACCAGTAAAGATTGACTTTGAATAACATTGGTGCCTTCTCGTTTTAGTCTCACAGAACTCTGGTCTTTTGTGACATAGCTGATCATCTAAGAACAGACACTTATTGCAGATGAGACCCTGGGCTGAAGAAAAAAGAACAGCGGAAAGAAACAGTCAAGCATTCAAGATTCGCCCCAAATCCCATTTATTCCCATTTATTCCATTGCCAGATCAAACCAGTGATTTGAAATGTATGTATTAATCATTTCATTGTGTCAGCTCTCACGGCCTGTCAGTCTTCACAGAGTGTAAGATACCAGCCACCCTTATGCTGTTGAGTAGGAAATACCATTGCATGCCGGGTCAGACGGGCACATTTCAAATACTGGAATCACACGCAGTGTAACATCAGCTGGTGGAAGCTGGTGCAGTGCAGTAGTTCAGTATTTAAACTGAACCCACTTGGGACCCACTTGGTGGGTCGCGGACTGATGTCAGGTGGGTTGCGGAAAGCAGGGAGGAGCCATCTCGGAAACTGCAGACCTTACTCTTGCTGAATTCATTTTCTGAGTGTTAACGGTTTGAATTTTCAAGAGAGGGTTTTTTTTTAAAAAAAATTGTTTTTAGTTCACCATTTTTATATAATATTTTGTCCTGACCTTAATTTCTGTCAGGGATGTTTCATAGTTGCGGGTCGCGACACGAGTGCTGTTCTAAAGAGTGTCCCAGTCTAAAAGATTTGAATACCATTACAGTAATGAATCAGGCATTCTCCAGTTTGAATCTTGCCTCTGTCAGGTGCTCAGGAAGCAGTTCGAGACATGGGAAGGGAGGGATTTAAATTTCTCTACGAAATAACATAAAATAGCCGTTCATTTTTAACACGGAGGTTATGCGTTCCATTTCGCTTTCCAAATACGGAGGCTCTGAAATGTGCCCCGCTCTCATGGTTCATTAAGCCCCCCCCCCATCTGCCCAGAAGGATGGCTTGATGCACTACTTAAATATCTGTGGGAAGAAAGATAAGAGAGAGTGAGCACAATCCTAACCGGGAGTTAGGACGGCACAGTTAGGCCAGCAAAATTTGGCCCGCACAAGGGCTACTGTAAAGAGCGCTTGGACCACTTTTGGAGTGAGGGAGGAGGGCGCACATCTGTGTGCCGGCCTCTCCGACTCCAAGAGTGGTCCAAACATACTTTATGGTGTCCCACGCTGGCCTAACTGTTCCGGCCTAACTCCAGGTTAGGATTGCACCCTGAGTCTCGTCTGTTGTGTGAATGCAGTAAAATCGCTCAGACACCTTACAAAGTCAGACATGATCGAGTGCAACATTAATTAATCCATTCATCATTATGTAAAAAGTATAATTTGCCAGCATTGAAAAACATTTGGGAACATCAGGTCAAGAAAGTGTGGGCGAATGAGGAGACCAAGACCCCGTGAGACTTTAAAATTCAAAAACCTCGAACATAACACATCTTATATAACCGTAATAGAAAACCAAAGCCCTGGACAATTGATGCAGCCATTCCTAGAGATGGCAGTCAGTGAACAAGAACCAGGGTGCAATCCTAACAGGGAGTTAGGCCAGCACAGTTAGGAGAGCACAGTTTGGCTGGCACAAGGTACACCGTAAAGTATGTGGGGACCACTCTCGGAGTCAGAGAGGCCAGAAGTGCGCCATCCTCCCTGGCTCCGAGAGTGGTCCAAACGCGCTTCATGCCCTTTGGGGCAGAGCAGTGCTGACACGGGTACACATTTTGGCAACACAGTTCATGCATCCGATCAGGCCGTGACTCACCCAAAACACAGAAGAGCAGAACCAAGAAGCCGGGGAGAAGAATCTTATGCATTTCGCTGGATTTCAGAGATGCGATCATAAGAGTGAGACCAGAGTCTGGACCGCCTTTCAGTCCCAATAGCATCAGAGAGGGAAGCGATTCCAATTTATCCTCTGATAAAGCAGGTAGAGAGTGAGGGTGGAGCTGCAGAAATGTGGGGATAGACATATTGTCTTCTTAAGTGGCTTTTACAGTCAGACGCTAAGGGGCCCTCCAGGAAATGCTGGATCACAGTGACTTGGTGCCAAATAAAACAATTCCGAGATCTTTCCCAGCAATCAGATTCCTTTCCATGCTGTAAGCTGACAGGCACAAAATATTGCACTCTGGTGGTGGGAAAGGGGTGCTCAAGGGGTGGGAAACCCAAAGCACTGTACTCCCCCCCCCCCACCTAAAGGTCTCACCGGAGTAAACCCCTCTGCTACCCGTCTGTTTTCCAACAGCCCAACCTTATCCATTCCCCCCAAATGATGACTGCTGTTTCCTATGGTGGGGGGACAGTCCTGGAGGTCTCCTCTGGATAAATTCCCTTCCACGGGGGTGGGGGGTAAACCTCCACCCAGTGCAGAGAGGTCTACTCAGGCCTGCAGCAGCAAAATAGATGACACAGCAGCAAAAGTCTGCATGGACCGTGTTGCAGAATTGGGTTTGGGAAGGAGGGTAGGATACTGGCAGTGCCACACACACCCCTAGATTATCTCCTGGTGTCTTTCCTTCATTGGTGACTGGTGGGGAAAGCTCTAATGTGGGTGGGAAGGCAATGCCCTCCCACGGGTGCTCGCGGCAGTGTGCTGCGTAGCACAAAGACAGAGCACCTTTTCCGACTGGTGCCGACTTCTTTACGACACGGAGCCCCAGTGGAAGATCTGAACTGCCAACAGCCAGTAAGCTTATGATCAGGCTCCGAGTGATGAAGCCTGATGAAGCTCCGAGTGACTTTTGAGAAATGAAAGGCATCTGGGCTGCAACCATACTTACATAAGAATATAAGAAGAGCCCTGCTGGATCATGCCAAAGGCCCATCTAGTCCAGCTTCCTGTATCTCACAGCGGCCCACCAGGTGCCCCAGGGAGGCAGGAGACAACAAGATGCTTGCATCCTGTGGCCACTCCCTTGCACCCGGTACCAATAGCCCTCCACCTTTGTAAGGAGGTTGCACAATCCATCATTGCCTATAGCCCATGATGGACGTTTCCTCCAGAAATCCATCCAATCCCCTCTTAAAGGCATCAAGACTAGACGCCATTACCACCTCCTGTGGCAAAGAGTTCCACAGATTAACTACCCGCTGGGTAAAAAAGTACTTCCTTTTATCTGTTTTAACTCTCCCAACCCTCAGTTTCAGCGGATGCCCCCTGGTTCTGGTGTTCTGAGAGAGGGAAAAGAACATCCCTTTATCGTCTCTATCCCTTCCATGCATAGTTTTGTATGTCTCAATCATGTCCCCCCTGAAGAGCCCCAAACGCTGCAGTCTTTCTTCTTAAGGAAGGTGCCCCAGCCTCGTAATCATTTTTGTCGCTCTCTTCTGCACCTTTTCCAGCTCCACTATGTCCTTTTTGAGATGCGGCGAACGGAACTGGACACAATATTCCAGGTGCGGCCTTACCATCGATTTGTACAATGTCATAACAATATTGGCTGTTTTGTTCTCAACCCCTTTTTTAATGACCCCAAGCATGGAATTGGCCTTCTTAATTGCTGCCGCACACTGGGTCGATACCTTCATTGAATTGTCCACCAGCACCCCAAGATCTCTCTCCTGAGCTGTCACAGACAGCTCAGAACCCATTAGCCTATACGTGAAGTTTTGGTTTTTGGCCCCAATGTGCATCACTTTACATTTGTCTATGTTGAAATGCATCTGCCATTTGGCTGCCCATTCCCCCAACTTGGAGAGATCCTACTGGAGCTCTTCACAATCCTTTCTGGTTTTTACCACCCGGAAAAGTTTTGTGTCATCTGCAAACCTGGCCACCTCGCTGCTTATCCCTGGCTCCAGGTCATTTATGAATAAGTTGAAAAGCACGGGCCCCAAGACAGATCCCTGGGGCACTCCACTTTTCACCTCTCTCCATTCTGAAAATTGCCCATTGACCCCCACTCTCTGTTTCCTGGCCCTCAACCAATTCTGGATCCATTAGAGGACCTGCCCGCTTATTCCCTGACTGTGAAGCTTCTTCAGCAGCCTTTGGTGGGGGACTGTGTCAAACGCCTGCTGAAAATCCAGGTAGATGATATCCACAGGTTCACCCACATCCACGTGCCTGTTGACCTTTTCAAAGAATTCCAAAAGGTTTGTGAGGCAAGACCTATCCTTACAGAAGCCATGCTGACTTTCTTTTAGCAGTACTTGTTCCTCTATGTGCTTTAGGATTTTATCTTTGATGAGGCTTTCCACCATCTTACCCGGAACAGATGTTAGGCTGATCGGCCTGTAGTTTCCAGGGTCCCCCCTTCTCCCTTTTTTAAAGATTGGCATGACATTGGCTATCCTCCAATCCTCTGGCACCATGGCCGTTTGAAGGGACAAGTTGCATACTTTAGTTAAGAGGTCAGCAACTTCGTTCTTTAGTTCCTTAATAACTCTTGGGTGTATACCATCTGGGCCTGGTGACTTATTTCTATGTAATTTATCAATTTGATCTAAAACATCTTTTTAATTAACCATTATCTGCTTCAATTCCTTAGCTAGGAAGGGCTGTTCGGACTGTGGTATCTGCCCAAGTTCTTCAGCTGTGAGGACAGATGCAAAGAATTCATTTAATTTCTCTGCAATCTCCAAGTCCCCTTTTATCTCCTCTTTCCATCCCTCACCTACCAGCGGGCCAACCACCTCTCTGGAAGCTTTCCTGCTTCTAACATATTTGAAGAAGCTTTTATTATTCCCCTTTATGTTGCTAGCCATAAGTTCCTCAAATGCTTTCTTGGCCTCCCGTGTCACCTTGTTACTTGTCTTTTGCCTGAGTTTATGTTCTTTTTTATTCTCCTCACTGGGGCAAGACTTCCATTTACGGAAAGAAGCTTCCTTGCTCTTTACAGCTTCTCTAACTTCATTTGTCAGCCATGCAGGCACTCTCCTGGACCTTGTCGAACCCTTCTTTCTTTGCGGTATACACTTCCGCTCGGCCTCTACTACTGTTATTTTAAACAGCCTCCATGCAGCCTGGAGGGATTGGCCTCTTTTTACTTGGCTGGGAGAAATTGAGGTATACAGAGACAGAGACATACCAACACCACTGTGCTTGGGGTTTTGAGGGCTCCCAACAGGGGTCCAATGGAGATGCTCAGAAAACTCTTCCCTCTGAGCTTGGCCCCTCCTTCACAACCCCTGAAGTCTCTAGCAGCAAGTGGGAGGGAGGCCTGCTTCTCACCTATCCTGAATAAAATTACACTCTGCAAGTAATGGGTGAGTGGGGTGGGGAAGACAGACTAATGTCACCCCCCCGCACCAGGAATAGCTTCATTTAGGAGCATACAGGATGCAAGGGAGGACAGGGCAAAAAGTGTTGGCGATTCCTTATTAGTGATGGGGGAAAGCAGAGTAGAGGAAGCAGTGGATTATTCCCCACACATACACTTTAGGTATCACCTCCCTCAGGCTGACTGCTATTAACAAAGGACACAAATAACAAAGGATGCACACATCAAGGACACAGAGACTTGGTAAAGATGGAAAAAGCGAGGCTTACTCACAGTTCCACTGAATGCATATCTGCAGCGTCTGATTAGGATCAGAGGTACCAGTAACACTTGCAAGGCAAGGCCCTAGTGCTGCATTGCCGTGAATGGAAGTGTGCTTCAGATGGCAGGGGCATCCGAGCCCTTGGTCTGCACATCCTGTCAGGTTGGAGCTCAGAGGGGAAGGGAAGGGAATGAGGTCAAGGCCACACCACTGCCAGGAATCACAGAGAGGACAGGTAAGAAGGGTCTGGGTCACAAGACACCACATTTTGCCCCTTTGGACATTAGACTGCCCCCTCTAGGCAGCAGACGGAATCAGAAAATGCACCACTGTTTTCCCCTCCCTGCGCCCTGCCACAGTTGGCGCCCACTGCACCTGCCTCCCCTTGTGGCACTGTAGGTACACCTCTGGTCATGGGGTCTGTAATGACAAGATGTTCAACAAAGCCATAGGACGCCTCACTTTTGCACCCAACAAGCCCCATCGCTGGGTGTGAGTGCAATTAAGAAAAGGACGATTTGTTTGGCAAAGAAATATTCTCTTTCTCGGAATCCCCACAACCTCCCTTACAATGTTCTTCACAGGAGGAACATTATGCTGCACACATTCAGCGATTATGCCTACTTTTAATAATGCAGTGGGCCCGCCCTCGTTCTTTGCACAATACCTGAGCCCTTGAGAGGATAAGTTGGAATCCCGCACCTGTCGAGAGTCACCTGGGACCTTCAGAGTGACCAGAGCCCAGCCAGATTCTCAGTCCCACCTCTGCAACCGCGGAAGATGAACCAGCTTCTCCTGCTTGGCTTCTCTGCGCTGCTTTTTGGCACTGTGGGTGAGTAAGTGGAGGGGAAAAGGAATTGGAATATTTATGGAAAAGCAGGTGGTGGCTGGAAAGGTGGGAATTAGAGCCCAGCCCTATCTCCTGCCAGCCCAGAACAAATAGCGCAGGTGCTGCATGCTGTAAGTGGGGTGGGTGGGGGAGAAGGAAACCCGGGAGAGGGAAGTTGAAAGCTTTTAAACTTACCTCTCCATAGGTTGCATAGTACCCAATGGGTCTCCTTAGATACGTGCGAGACCTTTTGCTGGTGTAAGTCTGGGGATGGAAGAGGTTAGAATGCCAGATGCAAGGGAATGGCAACAGGATGCTCATGTGTTGTCTCCTGAGGGATGCAGGAAGCTGGACTAGAGGGGACTTTGGCCTCATCCGACAGGGCTCTTCTTAGGTTCTTACATAAGAACAAGATCTCTTGATCTTGGCATGTACACCTGCAGCCAGAATCGACCCCCTCCCACTCCTGAACTGCCCCAGCTCTGTCCACTCCCTGTTCTGGATCCCTGCACAGATCCAGATGTGGGCTGTTCCAAACTTTCTCCAGCTGCTTTTCAGGGCAGAAATGGCCACAGGAGCCGGTGCAGAAGGAGGCCGGGCCAAAGACCACCAGGGAGCAGTCGAGGGGTGCCTGGCGCTTGTGGGCTGCTTCTGCTGTGCAGACGGACAGTCTGGGCAATGCGATGATGCCACCGAGGCAAGCAAAGCAAGAACGCTCAATCCACCAGTCATAAGTATTAAGGCTGCTAAATTCCTAGCGGAAGAATTACAGTGGTGCAAGCCCTTCAAGTACACAAAAGCAGAGTTGTGAAGATATACTTGCTCAACCTGGAAATCCACTGTGTTCGTGACTGAGACGCAAACAGAGGCAAAGTCCACAATGCTGAAGTGTTAAGGCTTCTTTATAAGCAAACTAGCTTTTTGTAACCCGGGCAACAAAATGATCTTCCAGAGTTTATGAGTTTTGCACCCGTTCTCGCCCCCGTTTATGAGTTCTGCACCTGTTCTCGACAGGGGCTGAACCCGGACTCCAGCAGCGACGGGAGCGTCACCGTTCACCTCGGCGACCCCGGAAACTACGGAAATCTATGCCGATTTTGGCCATTTTCAACCATTTTCACATGGGGCCCCCTGTGCATCCCTGCCCCCGGAGGCGCTGGGGGGGCCTGACCCCCACAGTGTTTGTCGCCAGGCCACAAGGCATACGCATGCTGAGTCTGGTGCCAATCGCTCCAGGAGTCACAGTGAGACATGGCGGATGTCTCATTTCGCACCCCTTCCCACCACCACCCCATGTTGAGGGGGGGTGAACCCGAAGTCCCACAGCATCAGGAGCATTGCCGCTCGCCTTGGCGACCCCAGAAACTACAGAACCAATGACAATTTCATCTGCTTTCAACCATTCTCACACGGGGGCCCCGGGGCACCCCCAAGGGCGCTAGGGGGGCCTGACCCCCGGAGTATTTGTCGCCAGGCCGCAAGGCATGTGCGTGCCCAGTTTGGTGCACGTCACTCCAAGCATTCCAGCAGGGCATGGCGGATGTTGTGTCTCATACCCCTTCTCACACCCCATGCCAAGGGGGGGGCGCTGGGCGCTGGGGGGGTCTGACCCCCGCAGTGTTTATCGCCAGGCCGCAAGGTGTATACGTGCCAAGTTTCGTGTCGACCGGTCCAGGCGTTCCAGCAGGGCATGGCGGATGTTTTGTTTTGCACCCCTTCTTGCACCCCACACCAAGGGGGGACCAAACCCAGACTCCAACGGCGTTGGGAGCATCGCTGCTCATCCCAGCGACCCCAGAAACTATGGATTCGATGCTGATTTTGGCCATTTTCGGCCATTTTCACGCGGGGACCCCTGCGTACCCCCACCCCTGGGGGCACTAGGGGGCCCCAACCCTCGCAGTGTTTGTGGCCAGGCTGCTAGGCTTCCGCATGCCGCGTTTGGTGCCAATCAGTCCAGGAGTTAGAGCAGGGCATGGCGCACGTTGTGTTTCGCACCCCTTCTTGGCCCCCACTTCGAGGGGGGACCAAACCTAGACTCCAACTGCATCGGGAGTGTCGCCTCTCATCTCGGCGACCCTGGAAACTATGAATTTGATGCTAATTTTGGCCATTTTTGGCCATCTTCACACGGGGACCCCCACGTACCCGCACCCCCGGGGGTGCTAGGGGCTCCCGACCCCCGCAGTGTTTGTTGCCAGGCCGCAAGGTGTATGCATGCCAAGTTTCGTGCTGATTGCTCCAGACGTTGCGGAGCCTATGCAAAACATACATACACACACATACCCACGCTTTGAAGACCAGGGGTGGCGGTGCACAGGGGGCCCCATGTGAAAATGGTCGAAAACGGCCAAAATCGGCATAGATTTCCGTAGTTTCCGGGGTCGCCGAGGTGAACGGTGATGCTCCCGTTGCTGTTGGAGTCCGGGTTCAGCCCCTGTCGAGAACGGGTGCAAAACTCATAAACGAGGGCGAGAACGGGTGCAAAACTCATAAACTCTGGAAGATCATTTTGTTGCCCGGGCAACGCCGGGTAACAAAAAGCTATTATATATATAGATAAGGATTCCTCAAGAGAATCAAACACAAAAGGGTGCAGTTTGCAGCCAACACAAGTACAGTTCATACAGCAGATGACAACAGTAGCAAAGTCATTGATGGGATGGTCACCTGTTGCATAGTCCAAAGCATAATCCAAAGTAGTTCTCTGTTTCTTCACAGGAAGCATTGGACTTGGATAACTGAACAAGATTCACTAACACACAATCCTTTGTCTCCCTCTGCCGAGGAGAACTTCAGCAAAAACATTCCACCACAGAGATAGCCATAATGGAAAACACACTTAACTGACTAGCATTACTCACTGACTAGTATAAACCAGTCTAACCCAAACCTGCTGGCTTGCCAGGCCAGGGGCTAGTGGTTCGGTAGCTAGCTAGCAGAGCAGCAGAGTCTCACTCTTCTCTTTAGGCTACTCAACCCGTGATTGCTCTCAGGTGGGTGATTATTCCACCTGCTGGCTGCACTAGCAGAGCTCAATGTCTTAAAGCTACAAAATTCCTTTGAGGTTTTTCTCTGCAGCCTGACAATAAGCCGCAATCTAAGTTCTAGAGAGTCACAATGAAGAAAAATAAACAACACTGTATTTTACTAATTGCTGCGTTCACTAACGACGCTCTCGCTCTTTTTCAGCTCAGGGCCTTTGGTGCTACGAGGGATGCAGATATTTTCCCTGTTTCCATTATTTCTGTTATACTTGTGGGGAGGAACAATGTTTTACAAAGGGAGTTTATGGACGAGGTGAGATACCAGACTTCTCAGCTCATAGCCTGAAGGTGGGCTGGGACTCCACTCAGCCTGATCCCCTCTTCCCCAGTCCCTCCTACAATGTTGCTGATCCTCTCACAGATTCCCATTTCCAATTGTCTTTTCCCACACAGCTAAAAAGTTGCGTTTTTCAAGTCATGGCTGCACGACGCCTAAGAATCGCCATGAATGCAACACGACAGTAGAGGAATCAGGCTTAACGACTGTCACCAGGTGCTGCACCAAGGACAACTGTAACGTTCATAAGCCACCTCAATTTCTCTAGTGAAAGAGCCAACCTCACAGAAAGAGCAGGGACTGGAGAGGAAAGAAATGTACCGTACGATGCCTAACCCTACTGTAACAAAATGCATTCCAGATTCCTTCTAGAAAAATAAATGGTTTTGCTCCTCATCGCTAAGATCCTCTTGACTATAAGCAAGACGGCATTTCTGTCCAGGTGTGCGTCACTTAGCAATGTTTCGACCAATGCTGGACTGCCAATAGAACAGTCCGTCATTGGTTGGCTGTAGAGTTGCTGCCATGTCCTGACACCTTGTGAAAACCTTGGTGTATACAAACAACACCATCATGTTATAGATCATTGGAAAGGTAATTTATTGCAGAATGCAATGAAACAAGCAGCACTGGAATATCTGTGTTCGATCTGAGGTTTTGACCAATTAACTAGAAAACGTTTTATTTGCGTAATTAAATTTGATTTTGGTGTGGGATGGGGGGGAGTACAAAATATTCTTTGACCCTGGATAGCAGATGCCCTAGCTACACCACTGATGGACATACATCTGTTTTCTGGCCCAATCATGATCTACTGCAGTGGTCTTGGAACAGGGGTAAATTACCCCAAATGGGGTAAAAATGAAATTCCTGGGGGTAATGGATGATCGTGCTGCCAAGACACAGCCGGGCATGCATATGAATCTATACGCATGCCCGGCTGTGTCTTGGCAGCGCGACCGTCCATTACCCCCGTTCTGGTTCTCTTGCTGGCTGGTTGGCTCCATTTTGTTTTGTTTTGTTTGTTTTGCTCTGCCCACTTTCGCTGGCCAGCAAAACACACCCCAGGCTGCTCTGCGCCTGCTCTGCTTTTCACACTAGGGCAGTTTAGAGCACTTGGATGCAGTGAGGAGAGCGGCAGCACGTTGGACCTGAGCAGCAGTGGAGCAGAGCTGCATTGAAGAGGCAAGCCAGGGACGGTTGGGCATCAGAGGTGAGGGAAGCACATGTCTTTCCCCCACCCCTGCCTCCATTGCCCTGCCAGGGCACGTGCCTTCCCCCCCCTCCGTTGCCCTGCCGGGGGGGACTGCGCACCCCTCGCTGTCCAGCAAGGGACGCGCGGTCCCTCCTGGGAGGACATTGGAGGCGAGGGAAGGCACACGTCTTCCCCCTCACCGTTGCCCTGCCAGGGGGAACTGCACACCCCTCACTCAGGCTTCTTGCAGAACACACAGCCCCATCATTTCAATTGCTGCCCAAGGCCAGATGCAGCACTTCTTTAATGTCCCAAAGTGTCCGTGTGTGATGGAAGGTGTCTCCTAAGACTGGGTGCTGTTGCCAGGGGAGGGGCTGATTGGAACAGAGGTTTCTGCCCTCAACTTGTAGCCCGGTGCAACGATCCTCCAATCCGGACTGGGGCTCAGCGTGTCGTGGGGTGTGTAGGGCACGCCAGGCAAGCATACGGCGTGAGGCGAGGCGAGCGGGAAAGCGAGCTGCAGGAGAGAAAATGTAGGAATGCTTGTGGCATTTCTGTATTAGTACTATTTGCCTTCTCCAGAATGGAAAAGCAGATACTGTGCTGCTAAGTTGCATAGCCCGCTTTGTATTAGCACACATTAGGAATGGCCCTTGCCTTCTCCACAGCTATGTTTCTGTGAAGTGGGGAGGGGAGGGGGGTCAAACTAATCAGGCAAGAGATGTATTTGTTTTGCTCCCATTCATCCTGTTAATATTTAAAGTGGAGAGGATCTAATTTTTTACATTAAGAGATGTTTGTATGAGGCGAGCTGAATCTCCTTACCAACATGCACACTCTTTGTGCTGTAAAAATGAGGTATTCCCTGTTTGACAAGTGCATGAAACAGATATCTACATAAAAAAATGGCTACTGCTATCATTTTTTGGTTTGATTCAGAGTTTGCAAACAAATCTTTTAAATTCTGAAATAAGTCTTTGGAGGCTGCCCCTTTATCTTACTTTCTGACCTTAAAAGTGTTTTTCTTTAATCCAGTACAATGGCTCTCAAACTTTTTATCACCGGGGCCCAAAAGGAATGTTCGTCAAGCAAGAATATTTTAACACCCCATATGACAAAATCAAATCTAACTAAGCAGGTTAGATATTTACAATAAGAGTAAGATTAAAAAATATTTAAAGAACCTTCCTAACTCTCCCAAACCCTTTACAACTTCATATGTACATAGCATTAATTAGGCTCATTAATTAATCAAATAAAAAGCAATGGGTTCCAATATGTAATTTTTTTCCTTTTGTTCTGGTGTGTGTGTGGAGGGGTAATGTTGGCGTATCTAAATATATTTTGGGGTAAAAGGTTAAAAAGTTCCCTGACCCCTGATCTACTGGGACATCAGAAAAGCACTGTAAAGCACTCTGCAGTAGTGCTTCTAGCACATGGGCTGGCAGGCGGGTTTCAGGTTTTCTGCCTGTGCTGCCAGCTGCATGGACCCCCCTGCAGCAGATAAGTTTGGTGCAGGGGCAGGAGGATGGCAGGGAGGGGTGGAGCGATGTAAGTAGTGATGTCATTCAGGGGGAACAGACCAGAACGGGCGTTCCGGATCCTAACAGGCTCCGTGGCTGGTTCTGGGTTCCTGACAAGTGCCAATCAAAAGTGAGTTCCTGTTCCTAAATCATTTGAATGACACCACTGGATGTAAGGTTAGGGCAGCAACAGGGGCACATCAGGGCTTGGAGGGGTGGGATTGGTGGTACTTTTGCACGCCATATCCTACTTCCCTTCCCTCACTGCTGGAATGTAGATTGATCTCCTTGGTGCAGGAATGTGTTCAGTCTTCTGTTATTTCAGTGGTTCCCAAACTGTGGGTCATGATTCAATTTCAGGTGGGTCGCAAAGCACCTAGAGCAACATTATTGGAAATATAGGACGATGGGATGCTGGAAAGGGGAGGGCTGGGTGGTTGTTTTGCTTGTGTCAAGGTTGTAAATAGGCTTTTTTCCAATCTGATTCACTTTGCTCTTGGAAAAGAGCTGAGAAATAACCCAGCTCATTGCTGCATTCTCAGGAAAGACATCTCACTTCCGACCATGACGCCACTTCTGGTGGGTCTCCCACAGCTTGTCGTTCTAAAAAGTGGGTCCTGGTGCTAAAACGTTTGAGAACCAGGGTGTTCCTCTGTAGTTCCAAGTATACTAGTTGGTCTACATAACATTACATTAAGCAAGCCCAACAACTGTGCCTTTCATTGAGAGTATTTTGAGGCCACTCGATGACAGGTTGAGTATCCTTCATCCCAGGGGCGATGAACCTTTCAAGTTTTGGGTTCCTGCACCTTTAATGATTGTGAAGCGGAGGGAATTTCAGCAGGTGTAGGAAGTCATGACATGCTACACCTGCTGAAATTCCCTCCTCTACACAATTGTTAAAGGTCCAGGAGACCTAAACTTGAAAGGTTGATCGCCCCTGCTTTATCAAGATGCTTGGGACCAGAAGTGTTTCTAATTTCAGGGTTTTTTTAAGTTTTGGAACATTTGCGTATATAAGAATTTGGTGGTCTTCATTCCAGCTGTGAGAGCTCTAGATGTGTGCAGGGAGGGGTGCAGGAGTACCTGCATACAAGGCAGAGAGGGAACAGAGAGCGAAGCTCAGTCCTTCAGGCAGTTCTGTCAGGGACAAAGTCTAGTGAGAGATCCATCAGGACTGGACTTATTTTAATTCGTTTGCAAACTCCCCCAGATGGCTTGAAACACTTTCTTAAGGAAAGCAAGTACAGTATATTAGTAGCCAGAGTTCCATCTGCTGGCCGCCAGCAGTAACAGCACCCTGATGACCAGTCTAGCATGGTTACAAGCCCTGATGGCTCAATCAATCAATCAATCAATCAATCAATCAATCAATCAATCAATCAATATTTATATACAACTTTTCAGCAGTTCATAAAGTGGATTGCAGGTAAGATAATATGAGAATTAAATGAAACCTCCAGGTCTGAGGTAACCTCTCTCTGAACGGCAGGTGCAAGGGAGTGGCAACAGGGATCTTGCTATCTGCACTCCCTGAGGCAGCTGGTGGGCCACTCTGAGAGCCTCCAGGCCCGGCTTCCTCTTTGAGAGTGGGGCTCAATGCCACCAGAGGGATTTGGGGGTACAGGCTACTTCTCCGGACTTCTCACCAGCCAGGAGTTGCCCAGAGAAATTCTCCCAAAGGAGGATGGGCTCCTAGGGAAGGGCAATAAGGCAATAATAATAATACCAGTATTTACAAGGAAGGGGGGCAGCCCTTGCTTTTGTCAACACATGTTGATACACACACACACACACACACACACACACTCATGCACACACACTCTCATGCACACACACACCCCTTTATCTTATAGTGTTTAGCCAGGAGTGGCCTGTGTGAGAGCTGCAGGCAATTCCCTCAGAGCCCTCAGAGTCTAACTCAGCAAATTAGGGCTATCTGTGAGAAGATGTTTGAGGGGCTGCGAGATCTACAGAGGCAGAATTCAAGATGGGACCATTGTAATTTGGCTTAGGCCCAGCCTTACTCCAGGTTAGGATTGCACTCTGAATCCTTGTGCAATAACTGGGAGTCACAGGTGCTGAGCTCAGGTGGATGGTGTCTAATGAGTTTACAGCAAACAGCACAATTGCAAAGTTGCAGATAGTGCACAAATGCTCCAACTAGGAAAAATGAACTGATGCTGTAAGAAGAGGCTTCCACAGTATGAACCAATCTACTGATTGAGACATATGTAATGTCACACCGAATAAGAGAGGGAACCTTTTTCACCAGGACGCAAGTTTATTTGTTCTCCTTGCATCTACTAAACACATTACTTATGAGCAAACATATAGACAACCTGGAGCTCACTCCAAGGGGATGGATTTTGAGCACATTTGTCCAGACCAAGCTCAGTCTGGAGAAGAGCAGAGAGATATAATAATATTTGGTGAATGGCCACTTTTGTGAAGCGTGAGGGGTTAAAGTAGGTATAGTAGGTTACATCTCGGGATCCACCTGAGGCATGCCGTCCAGGTGCCTTGACCCTCCGGGGGCGACCATGAAAGGTTGTCTCAGTCATTTGACTGAGGATGGCCCAGAGACGGAAGGCTTCACCATAAGGAAGCACAGGGAGGTAGACGCCCAGTTCCCCCCAAGCATGCCCCACATGCAGTAGTGGGATCTAAATGATTTAACAAGGGGAACTCATTTTTGATTGGCACTTGTGTCCGGGCCCGCCCACAAGAAGTGACATCATAGCCAGAAGTGATGTTGTGGCAAGAAGTGAGGTCATAGCCGGAAGTGATGTTGTGGCAGGAAGTGACATCGTCAAGCAGGAAGTGCTGTCATTGTAACACAATAAAATGACATGAACTGTAAATTGGCACCCAACCAACCACTCCACAATGGTTTCAGCAGGCATCTGTGCATTTTTAGGTGGGCTAGCAAGCCCACAAAACTAGACCAACCATTCCACAACATTCTTCTTTTGTACTGCTGTGGGAGGGAGGGGGGACGCGCAAACGAGGGGGAACGGGGAGAAGGCAGGCCAAGCTGCAGAGGGAGCCCAGGCCTACCTGCTGCCGTTTCCCGCCACCGCCGCCGGGACGCCACCGCTGCCGGTCTCCCGCCGCCTCCAGTTCAAATGTTGCAGAACTTGCGGCAGAGCGCGCACACAACCGAAGAAAAACAACATTAAAAAAACACGGAGAAAAGAATAATAATAATAATAATAATAATAATAATAATAATAATAATAATACATTTATTTATATACCGCCTTTCTTAATATCACTAGATTTCTCTAATGACTGAACTCAAGGCGGTTTACATAGGCAGACTTGCTCACAAACCCGAAGGTTTTTACAATTTTTACAGAATGTTCTATCTTCCAAGAAGAACACTCCTACAGATCTTTCTTTCTGGATTTAGCCTTCTTTCTTTAGCCACCCGTCTGTCGTCTGCTGACTGATGAGGCTTCCCTGCTGCCACCAGAGATGCAGCTGATATCAGCACACTCCTCCTCCCACGAGGCAGCTGAAACTCAGCTATTAATCAGCCGCAGTTTCCAAGTTCTGCTGCTCGCAGAGACTTCCGGCAGTCCCGAGCTCACGACCTTGAGTTCTTCAGGTGTTATCTTCGGGCAAACGGAGGCATTAACCCTCTCGGCTAAATCTTCTGCCCGACGTCAGAATAGCCAGAAGCCAGCCGACGTCAGCAAGTGGGCGGAGCCAGCCTACGTTCCAACAAGTGGAACTCCATCCCCCCGCATTCCCCCTCAATCCCACCACTGCCCACATGTCTGGGAGGGTAAGGTAGTTTTAATTTAACCCTCCGCACCCTGTTGCAATGTAAAAAGTTCACTAAACCTTTCATGGATCACTGCCTTTTCGTGGCGAAGGGGCTTGAGTAGCTCAATGAAGCTGTGAGCTATGCCATGTAGGGTTACCCAAGATGGACAGGTCATAGTAGAGAGTTCTGACTAAACGTGATCCACTGGAGAAGGAAATGGCAACCCACTCCAGTACTCTTGCCAAGAAAACCCCATGGACTACAAAACAAAAAGGCTAAACAATATGACACTGGAAGATGAGACCCTCAGATCGGAAGGTGTCCATTATGCTACTGGGGAAGAGCAGAACAAGAGTACTAGTAGCTCCAGAAAGAGTGAAGTAGCTGGGCCAAAACCGAAAGGAAGCTCAGCTGTGGATGTGTCTGGAAGTGAAAGGAAAGTGCGATGCTGCAAAGAACAATACTGCATAGGAACCTGGAACATCAGATCTATGAATCAAGGTAAGCTAGATGTGGTCAAACGCGAGATGTCAAGGCTGAACATCGACATCCTGGGAGTTAGTGAACTAAAATGGACAGGAATGGAGTAGCCTTCATAGTGAACAAGAGAGTGAGAACAGCAGTACTGGGGTATAACCTCAAAAATGATAGAACGATTTCCATTCGGATCCAAGGCAAACCTTTCAACATCACAGTAATCCAAGTCTACACCCCAACCACTGGTGCTGAAGAGGAAGAAGTTGACCATTTCTATGAAGACCTAGAACATCTTCTAGAATTAACACCCAAAAAAGATGTCCTTCTCATTATAGGGGATTGGAATGCTAAAGTAGGCAGTCAAGAGGTAAGAGGAATAACAGGCAAGTTTGGTCTTGGAGTACAAAATGAAGCAGGGCAAAGAATGATAGAGTTTTGTCAGGAGAACACATTAGTCATAGCAAACACCCTTTTCCAGCAACACAAACAGCGACTGTACACATGGACTTCACCAGATGGTCTACATCGAAATCAGATTGATTACATTCTTTGCAGCCAAAGATGGAGAAGTTCCATACAGGCAGTAAAAACAAGACCTGGAGCTGTCTTTAGCTCAGATCATGAGCTGCTTATTGCCAAATTCAGGCTTAAACTGAAAAAAGTAGGGAAAACCACTAGGCCCTCCACGTATGACCTAAATCAGATCCCATACGAATATACAGTGGAGGTGACAAATCGATTTAGGGGCTTAGATTTGGTAGACAGAGTGCCTGAAGAACTTTGGACAGAGGTCTGTAACATTGTACAGGAGGCAGCAACTAAAACCATCCCAAAGAGAAAGAAATGCAAGAAGGCAAAGTGGCTGTCTGACGAGGCTTTACAAATAGCTGAGGAAAGAAGGGAAGCCAAAAGCAAGGGAGAAAGGGCAGGGGCATAAATTACCTGTGGCATCCCATGGCATGAGCCATGGGCGCCATTCTTCAGGGGGGGCGCCATAGCGCTCCCGGGCCCCGCCCCCCACAACATTGTGAGCCGCCGCGCCCCCCGCAACGTTGCGGCTCAGGTTTTGCCTCTCCCTTAAAGTGCCAGCGGCAGCCAGAGCTAGGAGAAGCCATGCCCCCCCCTGTGAACCGGGAGGTGCACGGCTTGCCCGCTTGTCCTGACTGCCTCTGGCACTTTAAGGCGAGCGGCAGTCAGGAATAGCCGGCAAGCCGCGCCCACCCCACCCCACCCCACCCCCGCTCTGCAAACCAGGAGGTGTGCTCAACAACAATAACGCGCTGCTGCTGGGAGGGGGCTACCCAGCGAGGGAAAGAGTCTGTCCACGGGGGCGTGCAGCGTTTGTCCTCCAGAGGAGCAGGAGGCTGCCAGCACACAAACAAATAGGCAACAGAGAGATCTTTTCAAGAAAATTGGAGATGTCAAAGGACAATTTCATGCTAAGATGGGCACAATAAAGGACAAAAATGGCAAGGACCTAACAGAAGCAGATGAGATTAAGAAGAGGTGGCAAGAATACACAGAGGAACTCTATAAGGCCGATCTAAATGTTCCTGATAATCACAATGGTGCGGTCACTGAGCTTGAACCTGACATCCTGGAGTGTGAAGTCAAGTGGGCTTTAGAAAGCCTCGCTAACAACAAAGCTAGTGGAGGTGACAGCATTCCAGCGGAATTACTCAAAATCTTAAAAGATGATGCTGTCCAAGTGCTGCACTCCATATGCCAGCAAATTTGGAAAACCCAACAGTGGCCACAAGACTGGAAAAGATCAGTTTACATTCCAGTCCCAAAGAAGGGCAATGCCAAAGATTGCTCAAACTACCGCACCATTGCACTCATTTCACATGCTAGCAAGGTGATGCTCAAAATCCTACAAGCTAGGCTTCAGCAGTATGTGAATCGAGAACGACCAGATGTACAAGCTGGTTTCCGAAGAGGCAGAGGAACTAGAGATCAAATTGCGAACCTTCGCTGGATCATGGAGAAAGCAAGAGAGTTCCAGAAAAACATCTACCTCTGCTTCATTGATTATGCTAAAGCTTTTGATTGTGTGGATCACAACAAACTGTGGCAAGTTCTTGAAGAGATGGGAGTTCCAGACCACCTGATCTGCCTTCTGAGAAACCTGTATGCGGGTCAGGAAGCAACAGTTAGAACAGGACATGGAACAACCGACTGGTTTAAAATTGGGAAGGGAGTACGACAAGGCTGTATATTGTCACCTAACCCTGCTTATTTAACTTATATGCAGAGTACATCATGAGGAAGGCAGGGCTGGATGATTCACAAGCTGGAGTCAAGATTGCTGGGAGAAACATCAACAACCTCGGATATGCTGATGATACCACTCTAATGGCAGAAAGTGAGGAAGACCTCAAGAACCTTCTGATGAGGGTGAAAGAGGAAAGTGCCAAAATGGGTTTGAAGCTCAACATTAAAAAGACTAAGATCATGGCAACCACTCCCATCACTTCCTGGCAAATAGAAGGGGAAGAAATGGAAGCAGTGACAGATTTTATTTTCCTGGGCTCCAAGATCACCGCAGATGGTGACTGCAGCCATGAAATTAAAAGACGTTTACTTCTTGGGAGGAAAGCTATGACGAACCTAGACAACTTAATCAAAAGCCAAGACATTACCCTGCCAACCAAGGTTCGCATAGTCAAAGCGATGGTTTTCCCAGTAGCCATGTATGGCTGTGAGAGCTGGACCATAAGAAAGGCAGAGCGCCGAAGAATCGATGCTTTTCAATTATGGTGTTGGAGAAGACTCTTGAGAGTCCCCTGGACTGCAAGGAGATCCAATCGGTCAATCCTCCAGGAAGTCAAGCCTGATTGCTCCCTGGAAGGACAAATGCTGAAGCTGAAGCTCCAATACTTTGGCCACCTGATGAGAAGAGAGGACTCTTTAGAAAAGACCCTCATGCTGGGAAAGATTGAAGGCAAAAGGAGAAGGGGGCGGCAGAGGATGAGATGGTTAGATAGTATCACTGAAGCAATGAATATGAAATTGGGCGAACTCGGGAAGCTGGTGGAGGACAGGGAGGCCTGGCGTGCTGTGGTCCATGGGGTCGCGAAGAGTCGGACACGACTTAGCGACTGAACAACAACAACAAAACTTTTAGTCGAGAGGGTTAAAGCCTCCCTTTGCCTGAAGATAAGACCCGAAGGTCGCCAGTTCGATAACACTGGGAGCCTCCGTGAGCGGCAGACCTTGAGAATTGTGACTGATAAGAGCTGAGCTGTCTCCAGCTGCCTGTGAGAGAGGAGTTGTGCTGGGCCAGCTGTTTCTTAGGTGGGAGCAGAGAAGCCATTTATCAGCCAGCAGGAAGGCAAGCATGCGGCCAGAAAGAAAGACTAAACCACGCAGGTTCCATCTGTATGTTGTTGTTGTTGTTGTTCTTGAAAGATAGAACTTCTTTGTAATTTGTTAAAAAAACCCTTGCGGGTTTAGAGAAATAAAGCCTGCCTATGTAAACCGCCTTGAATTAAAGTCAGAGGAGCAATCTAACGGCCAAAGAAAGGCGGTATGCCGAATGCCGAAATCGCACCAAGTGTGATGCCATCTGGCGGGAGCTGTGGTCATGCAGCGGGGCAGGGGCCAAGCTGCTCATCAGGCTCTCCCGGGTTTGAATCTTGCCTCTGGTGGGTGCTCACTAGGTGGCTAAACCTTTTTTAAGCTAAAAAGCTGCAGTCAATTGGAAAACCAGTTCCTTGACATTTTGCTCCACATATTTCCGTGAGCCGCGCATTACGTGTTGAAGAGCCAGCCGCATGCGGCTCACAAGCCACGGTTTTGCCACTGCAATATGTCTCAGAGCCCAGTCTGGTCCTTTCCTCCAAAGTGCTGCACCAAGAGAGGCTGCACTGGATGCTGCTGGGAGGGGCCATTGGGAGGCCTGAGAGGTGTGAAGGAACATCCTTTCCCTTACTCCTTTGCAAGCCACTCAATCGCCAAAGGGTCTCCTCAGTCCAGTGTTAGCTCTTCAGCAAGTGCAAGTCCAAAAATACAAAGGGGGCATATTGGCAGGCTCCAGAGGGTGCCGCCCCCTCCTGCCTGCCCCACATAGCTGTCCCTTGAAACCACCCCAATCCCCCACTCCGATGCACCATTTTCCCCACCCCACTGACTTGCCAATGTCAGTGGGTCTCCTCTCTGCCCCACCACCCGATGATGCAGAATCCTCCCCACCATCCTCCCCACCTCCCACAGCGCTACAGGGACTTCTATGCCAGCTTCTATGACACCGTAATGTACATTCCACCTCCCGAATGAGAGTTCTGGCGGGTGGTGTTGCTGCACTGGATTGGGCTGTCTCTTACCTTGATAGGGTTGCTGAAAGGACTGCAAAGACGTCACGCACAAGAATGGCTGCAAAGCACTGGGTGAACATGGAATATTATTGTTCTAATGGAAAGACAAAGAAACCCCAAACTTGGAAGAAATAATAGGGAAAATTTATGAAGTGGCGGAGATGGATATTTTAACTGAGAGATTAAAAGAGGGGAAGATAAATAAGATTAGACAGTATTGGAAATCGTTCTATGATTGGATAGATATGCAATGTTGAACTGCAAGGTAATAAAACACAAATATTGATGATGAAATTAAATAGTGTTAGATACTAAGATATTTTACATTTTACAAGTACAGGCAGACAGATATACAACATGGAATGTAATAAAATTAAGAAGATTATGGATACAGTGATTATGAAATAGAATAGCCTTAGAAATAGCATTTTTAATTTGATTGATAATATGTTTAAGATATTATGATACACTGCAAGGGTTTTCCTAATGTGTTTACCTGTGTATAGCCTCATCCATTGTATTCTGTAACCCTACCCATAACTATAAATTTTAAAAAAATAATAAAAACAACTTTAAAAAAAGAATATTATTGTTCTATTAAATTTACTCTATTAAAGACTGAGAGCACAATCCTAAACTGGAGTTAGGCCGGCATAAGCTAAGCCAGCAAAGTTTGGCCAGCACAAGGGTCACCATAAAGCACATTTGGATCACTCTCAGAGTCAGGGAGGATGGAGCAAATCTGTGCGCTGGCCTGTCTGACTCCAAGAGTGGTCCAAACATACTTGACGGTGTCCCTTGTGCTGGCCAAACTTTGCTGGCTTAGTTTATGCAGAAGAGAGCAGAAGAGAGAAGCCGGGGAGAAGAATCTTAGGCATTTCCCTGGATTTCAGGGGTGCAATAACCGCAACAAAGAGTGAAGCAGGAATCTGGACTGCCTCTCCTTCCCCGTTGAATCGGAGAGGGATGCGATCCCAATTGATCCTCTAATAGAAAAAGATGTTGGCTCGCGAATGAAGGTGGAGCTGCAGAAACGTGGAATTGGACAAAGTGTCCTCTTACAACAGCTTCTCAGCTGGAATAAAGTGCCTCCCAGGAACAGCTGGATCATCACTCTTTGGTGCCAAGGAAATAATTAAGAGATCTTTCTCAGCAATCGGGTTCCCTTTCCATGACGGAACTGGAGCTGTTGCCAGCCAAGTGACACAAAACATTGCCCTTTGGGCAAGCTGAAGCGGTGGGGAACTCAAAGCACTGAAGTTACTGTACCTGCTCATTATTGGCAGGTTCTTATTGGGGATGGGGGAAAGCAGAGTAGGGCAAGCAGCGGATTTTCCCCCTGAGGGCATGACTCACGGGAACCTCCCTCACCCAGGCTGGTGGCTATTAACAAAAGACACACATGAGGCAGAGGCTTGGTAAAGGTGCAGAAAGAAAGGTTTACTCACAGTGCCATCCAGTGCATAACTACAGCGTCTGATTAGGATCAGAGGTACAATTAACACTTGGAAGGCAAGGCCCTATAGTTGCATCGCCATGCATGGAGGTGTGCTTAAGATGGCAAGGGGGGCATCAGAGCCCTTGGTCTGCACATCTTATCAGCTTGGTGGTTAGAGGACAAAGGGGACGTGCTCAGAGGAGAAGGGAAGGAAACAAGTTCAAGGCCACACCCCCGCAGGAATCACAGAGAGGACAGTTAAGAAGGGTCTGGGTCATAGGGCATCACATTGTGCTCCCTTCGCACATTAGACTGCCCCCTCTAGACAGCAGACAGAATTGTGCCAACTCCAGCACTCATTACCTCCCCAGAGGAAAACACCCGTGCTTTCCAACAGCCCAATGATATCCATTCTGCCCCTAAAATGGCAACTGCTGCATCCTATGGTGGTGGTGGGGGCAGTCCAGGTGGACTCCTCTTGGTAAGGAAACATTGGTTCCCTTCCCCAGGGGCAAGCCCACCACAGAGCAGGGGAGTTCTATTCAGACCTACAGCAGATAACATAGGCATAGTCAGTCCACAGGATTGGGTTTGGGAAGGGTTTTAGGATATTGGGGGTACCAC
>JAJKFI010011272.1:52563-106202 GCA_029204185.1 Lerista edwardsae
CCCCCCCAATGCCCCCTGGGGTGGGGGTGCGCAGGGGGCCCCAGGTGAAAATGGTTGAAAACGCCAAAAATTGGGAGATGGGTCAGGGATGGATCAGGGATAGGAGATATAAACACCCGGGCAACACCGGGTAACAAAAAGCTAGTATATATATAAAGATTCATTGATTGATTGATTGATTGATTGATTGATTGATTGATTGATTGATTGATCCATCAGGGCTTGTCATCTGTGATGGCCTTTTCATCAGGCTGCTGTTACTGCCGGCGGCCACGAGATGAAACTCTGGCTACTGATATACTGTACTTGCTTTCCTTGGGAAAGTGTTTCAAGCCAGCTGAGGGAGATTGCAAACCAATTAAAATGAATCCAGTCCTGATGGATCTCTCACTAGACCAAGGAGGTTTAATAGTAATAAGAGGCGCCCTGCCTTAAGCGGGAATGCTCCTGAGGTGAAGCCAGTGGGTAGGCTTAGCTGCCATGTTGGTTTACTCAAAACAATCCTCATTCCAAGCATTTCAGATTGCTTTGCTCATACTGTTTAGGATTTAATAGCTTATTCCTTAAATAAAAACTTACAAAAATAAAAACATGTGATCATGTAGAAACATTATTGGTAACCTTATTATGATTTATATACAATTACAAGGTTAAATTCCTCATAATTATATTACTGAACATACCTGTCGAAATGCTATTTGCTGTCTATTTAAACTCAGATTGCACTATTGTGACAGACTTTATTGAAATCTACACGAGCAAAAATAAAACGGTCATGCCCCATAAAAACAATTCTGATAATGTTCAGAATTTCATAAATATTACAGTAGAAAATGAAAGGCACCAAAATAAAGTGTGAACGGGAAGGAAAGAAAAAAAAGGGGAGGGTGGGCAAAAATTAGATAAATATATAGGAAAATTACATTAAAATCTCTTCATAACACAAGTAGTTGTCAATATGAGAGTAATTCATTTTTACTTCTAGACTATTAAGAGTATTTTTTTTAAACTTCTACACTCACCCCCCCCCAATAAAACAAATTATGTTAATGTTCAGCATTTCGAAAATATTACAGTAGAAAATGGAAGGTGGGAAAAAATGTGTAAACGGGAAGGGGGAAAAAAGGAAGGGGAAAATTTTTTTTTTACCTTCTAGACCATTAACAGTGGGTGTCAGAAAATGGTGAATAAGATTGCTAGGAACACAAGAAATTACACAGCTTCAAAAATAATGCACTATTTCAGTGAACTGTAGTTTTATTGAACCGATGTAATGTGAATACATGAATCTTTCCGTGGAAATTAAATCCCATTTTTCTGACAGCGATTCGCACACCCGTATGCAGAATACGCAGGCATGATTAAAGAGGTTGAGATTAACTTTTACACACGTGCAGGGAGATTTTCATTCGTGAATTCGCAGCAATCCTCCTTGGCAGCAATGATCTGACAGAGTCAACAAATATGGCCGCAGGTGCCCCATGTGGCTTCAAGAAAATGATGTCATGCCACCTCTTGCTATTAAACCTTCTTGCACTAGACCAGGGGTAGGCAACCTTAAACACTCAAAGAGCCATTTGGACCGGTTTTCCGGAGAAAAGAAAACCTCGGGAGCCACAAAACCCTTTTGACATCTAAAATGAAGATAACACTGCATATATAGTTTTGTTTTTTTTACCTTTATGCTATGTATAAAAAAAACTATAGTGTGTTGCATTTTTGAAATGAACTGCTACAGAGAAAACAAAATTTTATTTCAGCATGCAACAAATTTCAGGAATTTATTTCAGGATCATTTGCAATAAATCAATTTATCCATAACACATTAAGCAGTGGAGCCAATTCACATTGCTACTGCATTATTGAACCTGCTTCTGCATAGTCAGATTCCACACCAATAATGTCTGCATACAAGAACCACACCATATAGTACTTATAAGAAATCGATTCAACCTTGTGGAAGGGATTCATATGATGAAATGCAAACTGTATGAGGCTAAAATAGTAATGCTACAAACCATTAGAGTGATAAGAGCATGAATTTTTACATGCTGAGGATGGAATGTGGGGACAGAACTAGTGTTGGATAGTTATTCCAGATTTTGAATGGAGAAGTCTAGGATTTTGTGTACATTACCTGATTTTGTACTAAACTTTGCCAGCATGACTGTGCATTGAAATAGACTTTTTACAAACAAAAGAAAATTTATTTATTTATTTATTTTAAGGATTTTTACCCCGCCTTTCTGCCTAAAAAGGCATTCAAGGCGGCATTACAAAAACAATTAAAAACAGAATAACAACAACATAATTTAAAAACAATGATTAAAAGCAATATAAAATACAATATACAATACAACGATTATCCCATGGATCAGGTACAGAATATAAAAGAATACAAAGACCAGCCAGCCTGTCAGCAACTAAAAGCCTGTTTAAACAAGAAGGTCTTCAGTCCCCGCCGAAATACCGCCAACGAGGGAGCAGTTCTTAACTCTAAGGGGAGGGTATTCCAAAGTTGGGGTGCCACCGCCGAGAAGGCTTTCCTCCTAGCCGCCACCCCTCTCACTTCTCCTGGTGGCGGCACAGTCTAAAGGGCCCCCCCAGATGACCTCAGAGTACGGGTAGGGTTATATGGAAGGAGGCGGTCCCTCAAATACCCTGGGCCCGAGCCGTAAAGGGCTTTAAAGGTCAAAACCAGCACTTTGAATTGGGCCCGGAACAGAACCGAAAAGAGTGCTGCATCTCTCCTAAAACTGATTTCCCCCAAATGAACAGGCTTAACCTCAACGACTGTCTCACCTGTGCCATGGACTCATTAGGCAAGCCACTCTTCTCTCAACCTGAGCACCTCCTGATCTGTAACAACACTGGCCAGCCTTACAAGGCTGCTGTGGGACTAACTGTGACCATGTATTTAAGCACTCTGAGCATTCTGAAGTACTATAAAAATGCAAGCTATTAAATGGTAAATAATATTAGATGATGCCAGAAGACCTTTTTAACTCGGTACTGCCCAAGAATTCCTTTTCCTATCCCTTCTCAAACATACACCCTGCTCCTACATCAACCTACATTCTGGGTGATGTGAGTTAACAATTGCACTAGTGGGGAAGAAACATGGAGATGGGAACAGTTTCATCTCCCCCTGAAGCAGGCTCACTAGGGTGCTAGCTGTTCTGCTCCCATCCCAAATTGGCAAAGGCCTTTTCAGCACCCTGGACTTTCCCCATTTTGGGACAGTCCAAAAGTTTGCTTCGTGGGGGGGGGAGATGGGGAAGCACAGAAGGTACCCGCAACTCTCTCTCTCTCTCTCTCTCTCTCTCGCTCGCTCGCTCGCTCGCTCGCTCTCTCTCTCTGAATGAGGTACGAACCAACCCTCACTTGTCAGAAACGCAGACCTCCGCAGATTTCGCAGGCAAAAGAACTCGTAGGAAAGGGGATAAGAAACACACCCCATTGCGACTCATACACCCCGGCCCAGTGGTCTTCCCGCGTAGAGGAATGAGGGGAGGGGGAAGAGTGGGCAAGAGGGGGAGAATGGTCAATGGTACCTTCCCACAGCCCTTCCTTCTACCCTCAAGCCAGATGGTTGTGTCCCAACACACGGCTCACAGAGCCCAAGCGCACTGACCCGGGGTCTGTTTCCTCGCGGGGTGGGGGTGGGGAGAAGGGCCACTCATCTGATCGGCCAAAACTTCCGCTGCCCCCATTAAATCGCCGCTGGGTGCAGAGGCGAACAGAGCCCCACGTGCGGCCATGGCAGGGCGACGAAACTGCACCCCGACACGTCGCCCCACCCCATCTGTTGCTCAGCCATGCCTCCCTCGCAACACTCTTCCTCTGCCCCTGCTTCTCCGTGACTTTTTTTTCCAGCAGTGGAGAGAGCGCCTTATTCAGGCAGCAGCTTTCCCGGTTGAAAACCAACACGTTGACATCGGGGAGCCCAGCCAGCCCTGCTGCGCGAGACACCTCGGGGCAGAGACGCCGGAGACAGCAACTGGGCGCCTCGAACGATTGAACTTCCGAGGGAAGTGGGCGCCTTCCTCGTGCAGGCATGGTTCCCGGCAGGGAGCCCCGCTCTCTCTGCCTTTGGCTCTCCCTTGTTCCCACCCCTTCACCTCCTGCTTCTGGTCTCCGCTTGCTGCTATGGCTGCAGTTTCTTTGTTGCAGCCCCTTCCGTTGCCGGAGGCTGGAGAGCACATCCCTCTGCTCTCTCAGCCTGGGTGTCATAATCAGCTGAGGCGAGGCCCGGCCGCGCGCAATCACTGGCTCTCTGTATGGGTTCCCTTTCCTGAGGAGGCTCGCGGATGGGAGGGCGGGGCCAGACCTGCACCAAGCAGGGCTGGCCTTTCTGCGACTCTCCCTGCCTGCGCGCAGCTCGCCCCCATCTCCGCACCATGCGTCCCCGGCGCGCTCCTCCCGGTTTGCCATTTTCACCCACCCAGGCTCTGGAGCCGCAGCAGATGGCCAAAAGAGCCACTTGCAGCTCTGAAAAAGGCACGTTGCCGACCCCTGCACTAGACTTTGTCCCTGACATTCCTGCCTGAAGGACTGAGCTTCGCTCTCTGTTCCCTCTCTGCCTTGTATGCAGGAACTCCTGCACCCCTCCCGGCACACATCATGAGCTCTCACAGATGGAATGAAGACCACCAATTTCTTGCATGCTTGAAAGTTGTAGCATTTGGCCAGGATGATGTCACCAGCGGAGGGGGGTTTCCTGGCCCTCTCTTGGAGGAGGACCGAGGAAATGCGAGCCAGTTAGCAGGAATTCTGACTCCAAGGGAAGAGACTGGGCTTCTGGCCTTGCCAAGACAAAGGAGCAAAAGCTCCATGTGATGCTTTCAGCATCTGAACACACAGAAGCTGCCAGTGAGTTAAACTGGCCCCAAATGCAAGTAAAGAACCTGTCCCAGCTCCTGCCAACCTAGCAGTTTGAAAGCACTTAAATGCAAATAGATAAATAGGGACCACTTGAGGCAGATAGTAATTTCTGGGGTGCCCCTTTTTGCTTTTAGGGGGCTGGTCACGCAGCATACGTGCAGAGCATCGGCAGAGCAGGCAACGAAAAATTCTGGACCCTTTTTACTTTGCCGCTTGAATTTTATCAGTCTGGCAAGTCTCCCAGAAACTGTTGGCTGTGCTCCCAGAAAACGCAGAGATAACAAAGCAAAATTGTAAGGACACCGTCTTTGAGATTTTTCCTTCGGTGTATTATACAAGACAGTGCAAAAACAGACGACGAGAAAAGTTACAGCAATACAGAAGCTGAGTCCCACACAAGGAGATGAGCAGATGAATTGTCCAAGATGCCTAGTAAATTATTACCCAAACAGGCAGCATGCTTCGCTGTGAAGTTGGAGGTAGATCCGGTCCAATTCGATCAACCTCGTGGTCTGTCTCTTTAAATTTGAGAGGCAGTAATTTGAAGGCTCGTTACCCTGACGTGCGCTCCCCGTCCCTACTGCAATCTCCTGAAGCCCGCTCCCCAGGTGATTCCCCCCTGGGGGGCGAGGCTTACCGAAGCCTAACGTCGACGGATGGAAAGATGCCAGCTGGACTTCGTTGTTAAAAAATAGATTTTATCTTTATTAATAAAGGACACAATTTGGTCGCAAAAGCACGTGCAAAAAGGGCACCCAAAACTGCGTGCCAAGGTACAGGTGACAACACTTTTTATACCCTTTTTTATGCTAAACATAGAATTAAAACAGTACAAGACAGTATCCAATAAAATGTGATATATGCAAAATAAAGATTTAAAGCAACAACCAATCATACATAGTCGCCTAATCTTTTGCTGGTTTATTGGTGCGTAGAGAATTTAGAATCCAGAGATTGGTCCGGGGCAGAAATAAGGAACTCCCTGAGACATGATTATCAACTTTGATGGGCGACCGGCGCCTGAGATAATGGACCAGAGAAAAGGCGAAAAGGTCAGGGGAGGTGTGACAGACAATTTCGGGTGGGGTTGATTGCAAGCATCTAGTATTGATTGAATTTCCTACAAAAGATTGGCATTGGGCAAGGGAGTACAGAGTTCAAGCACAAAAGACACAATCGATAATAGCAAAGATATGTACAAACAAATTTGCACTTGTACAAGGAGGGCAACTGGAGACATAATCCGGCATGCAAAGAGGCCGATTTTGGTATCTAAATCTTCATGCAGATGTTCTCCAGATGCGGCAGCGGTGTTGACACAGAGGACGTGACCGGGTGCCTTGTCTCTGATGGCTGTGAGTGACCGCATGCCAAGTTGGCATCCATTTTGTCCAAGCGGCAGCCATTTTACATTTTCTCCCCAAGTTACACAAGCACAAGCATTAAACGCACTTCATTTCATTGATTGACACATTGACAGTTCATAAAACACATCGTCATTCATTAAAAACTTCCATTGTACACATAAACCACTTTGTGCGTCTTTAAAGACCGGCTTTTTGACAGTTCGGCACTTTGACAGCTCCGGGACCACGTGGTCGGGGATCCCGGAGAAAGCCCTCTGTCTGGCAGCCGGCGTTCTGAACTTTTGACAGCTATGCTTTGGAGGAATTCAATTAACCTGCGGTTTCACAGTTTACTTAGTATCAGTTACAAAGTATCAGTTACAAAGGGGAAACCCCTGTTAGTTAGCTAGATTGGCTTGTTAGCGCTGTCAAAGGGTCCGAGACTATATTATTAAGTTCGAGCTGTCATTTGCTACAATAGAAGCTTAGCTCAGCAAGCTAAGCGCAGGCTTACGGCGCCAAAGGCACCGAGTTCAAATCTCCTCCCCCCCTTTCCAAAGTTTTTTTTCTTTGTACTTTTAAGTGCGGCTGGGCTGTGTGTGCTCGCAGCCAGGTGATCCTGCAAGTAGCTGCAGCTGTTGCTGGGGTGGAGTAGTGCCCTGATTGCTTTCTTTTTTTCATGGTCAGAGGCCAGGCTGAAGCTGGTTGCAATACAACAGGACCGGGCTGTTTTGCACACGGTCCGGCGGTTCATGGTTATTAGAAACATGGCTGAGCAGCCTCGAAGTGTAGTGAGCTTCAGCCAGCCAAGAAGATTTCCCGAGAGATTCCCGGGGGGGGGGGTCTCCCCCACTTCAGCTGCACACACGGGTTGAAGCACAACAAGCTGTACGGTCACCTTGTCTACTTTTATTCAAGTAAGCACCAATAGGTGCCTGTTGCTGGGCATGCTACTGGTCTATCAGCAACGCCCTTTGCATCTTGAGATTAGGGTCATTAATTAGTCTCCAGCTGCTGAATGACTCAGCAGTGTGACTCATTGTGGCTTTGTACTGAGTGCTGGGCCACTTTGGTTCGAGGCCTAGCTTCTTTAGCCCAAGTAGTGGGCATCCACCAGAAACTCTCCCATTGTTCAGAGGGCACAGACCTTAAAACCACTTCGGTGGGAAGGTAACGGCATTCTATGAGCTATTGCTAGTGATGGGATTGACCTGGCACAGACCACTACGATAGTTCCTGTTCCTAAAATGTGGGCTGGCTCCACCCATTCGTCGCTGACATCGGCTGGCTCCTAGAAACACGTTCCCTATCAGACGTCCCTTCCCCCCTTTGCAGGATCGTCCCAGCCTCTCCGTTAAAAGTGCTCCTAGAAACGTGTAAGTCAGAAGAAAATGCTGTGGAAAGTTGTTTTTATCCTTCCCCCTCCTCCTCCATAAGCATGTGCAGGATCATAGCCCTGCACAGCTGTAGCAACCCTCAGCACCTGTTTCTCAAAGAACTCCTTGCAAAGCTGAGGTCTGCTAACTGTCTTCACCAATGCGTGGTGGTGGTGGTAGAAACAGCAATTTTTTAAGTGAGGTGTGTGTGTGTGTGTGTGTGTGTTTGGGACAGGGTGTGGGTGAGAAAAGTACATCCCCTTCTAAAGTTTTCCCCTCCCTTTTAATTGTATGCAATCAAACACCCAGGACCTCCAATGCAATGCTGAGGTTTCTTCTGTTTCTTCTTCTGTCATCAATGCAAAGGGGTGGAGAGAAGAAACCGTGATTTTTTTTTAAGTTTGTGCATTTGTGGGTGGGTGTGGGACTGCAACTGTGAGAGAGTTAGAGTCCACCCCCTCTTTGTTTTCTCCTATTTATTGTATGCAATCAAACTGCCAGCACCTGATTTCTTCAGGTATTCCTTTGCAAAGCTGAGACTTGCTACTCCAGCTTCTCAAGATCTCTCCTTGCTAATGGGGGGGGGGAGTGAGTGAAGAGAGTGGGGAAGGTTTGTACACTTGTGTGCTTTGAACTGTGCCTGTGAAAGAGTTGAGTCCATCCCTTTTTATGTTCCCTTCCTCCTTCCTATTTATTATATGCCAGTGTTACATCACAGTTTATTATATGCCAGTATAACTGTGGGTTGCAACCTGATGTCTGTTGGAAAGCTGGAAGCACCCATTTTGGAAGCTACAGACCTTACTGTTGCTATATTTCTTTTGTTAATAGAGTATTAGTGAAATCCTCACAGAATTTTCAAGAGAGGGTTTTTTTAAATTTTTTTTTATGTTTAGGGCTTTTACATAATATTTTTGTCCTAATCTTGCTTTCTGTGCCATTTTAAGATCTGAATGTACGTGAGCGTAAACCACATTGTGCTTAGGAACAGAATTATAGATTGTCTCATTCCAATCACATATATGGGAGCTTTGTAGCACACTGATTCTTCCTGTGCAAATCAGTTTTGCTCTCTGCTCCACCCAAGGCTTTTTCAAAATCAATTTCCCCCTCTTCTGATTTTAATGTATTATTTTTGTGGCAACACTGGGCAAGCAAAGGCTCAGAGGAGGTTTACTAAGAATGTGCATTCTTTGTTTCCAATTTTTCACAAAAAAGCCGGAGAAGCTTTTTCTACAGTAAGTAGCAAGGCTGCCATCTTATGCACCAGTTCCTAGGAATAAGCTTTATTGAACACAATGAGATTTACTTCTGAGAAGACATGAATAGGATTGCCTCCAAGTCTGTTATTAAGACTTGTGTTTTCTGATGATCAGATTGCAGGTTAATATTAAATATTTTCATGTGAATTTTTTTCTCCTTATCTGCATCATAACATAAGCAACCAGTCCCTAAAACACATACACAGCCTGCTCTGTCCGTGTTGCCTTCCCCAGGCAGCCATGGACAATCAACTGTTGAATGCCTTGTTTGGATTCTCCCCCCCCACCTCCCTCAAAGTATTGTGCTGCATTGTACATTTATTGTGGGGCTTGTAAGCCACTTTGGGTTTTTGCTTTTGAAATTTTTTTTCAAATAAAACAACACTTCCTGCTTGATGACGTCACTTCTGGCTGTGACGTCACTTCCGGTGGGCAGGTCCCAACCAGAGGTGGATCTAAGGGGGGGCAAATCTGTAAGTTTTGTAGGAAGCCTTACCCTGTCATGTAAATCCCTCCTCTCCCTTGCTGCTGTAGCCAATAAGCAATGCCAAGATGTTGCTTTTCCCTGTGAGGATTGGCTAAAACAGTGCAGGAGAGGAGTGATTGCCACTGCAAGGTAAGGCTTCTTGCAAAACTTACAGCTTTGCCCCCCCCTTAGATCCACCTCTGGTCCCAACACAAGGGCCAATCAAAAGTGAGTCCCGATCATAGTACCTGTTGCTAAATCATTTAGATCCCATTACTGGCTACTGCGTAGAGGCATGCCGGCCACATGACCACAGAAGCTTGTCCTCCAACAAAAAGCCAGCTCTACAGGCTTTGAAACAGAGATAAGCACCACCCCCTACAGTCAGTCATGACTAGACCATTTGGTCGTGGGGAAACCTTTATCTTTTTGTAGACATGTAGTCATACTCCCTCAGCCGTGTGGGGAGAGACACCATATGGTCACCTCCCCATATGGTTACATGGCTGTTCTGTTCAGATCTCCCTCCGAGCATGTGTGAGGGCGAAGTAAGAATGCTAAGCCCCATAAGTGATTAGGGTTCCAGAACAGGGACATATTTAATGCAGCGTTCACAGGTGTGATCTTGTGTGCTGTGGCTTATATAAATTAAGAAAAGGCGCATGATGGGATGTACAGAGCTTAAAACCTTGATGCAGAAGTCTTGGTGCTTGAGGCCACAATCCCAAGCATCTTTACTTGGGAGTAAATGAGATTATTTTGGGTTAAGACAAAAAAAAAAGACATGGGGAGGGGGGCTACAAAATCTTCTTTGCACCTGGCAGCAAATAGCTTAGCTATGCCACTGATCTACGGTTTCAGGTATCCCTGGGGGAGTCTGGAATGGAACCCCAGTGAATACTGGGGCATGCCTGGAAATGCAATCTCCAGGTTTTTGAGGTAGCCTTTCTCTGAATGCCAGATGCAAGGGAGAGGCAACAGGTAACTTGTCGTCTTGAGCGCTCCCTGAGGCATCAGGTGGGCCATTGTGAGATTACCCCATGTTTCGTTTCCTCTTTAAGAGTGGAGTTTAATGATACCAGAGGGATTTTGGCAGTGGTGGGATTCAAATAAATTAACAACCGGTTCTGTGACATCATAGCCAAGCCAAAAAAAACCCGAAGCCAGCCAAGGTAAGCAAGTAGGCTGGGCCTGGCCATTTAACAACCGGTTCTATAGAACCTGGGCGAACCCCCTGAATCCCACCACTGGCTTTGGGTTCATTCTTAGGACTTCTCACCAGCCAGGGTTAGCCCAGCTGCCCAGGGGAATGCTCCTGAAAGAAGGTGGGCTGTTGGGCAATGGAAAAGCAATGTGGAAGGAGGACCTGCCCTGGCTTTTCCTCCACAATTGTCCACCCACCCGTGCCCATGCTCACCCACCCCATCTACTAATGGAGAACTATTTAATGCCACACCAAGGAAGAGAGGGAACCCTGTGCATCAGGGTGCAAGTTTATTGGTTTGTTCTGCATCTTCAAACAGATGAAATAGCTTGTGAACAGATTATGGACTAGGTTGCAGACAGCTGGAGCACGAGCCTCTTCCACGGGGATGCCACAATGGATCTGGAGACATTCTCTGGATCGCCCGTCAGGTAGAGATGCTGGGAGTGGAGGCAGCCAGAACCTTCCGCCCACTCAGAACCCCAATGTAGGCTTCACGCATTGAGGAGGAGGGAAAGGCACAATCCCTTTGTTGCATTTGTCAGTTGTGCAGCAACGGTAAGCGAGAATCGAATGTTCGGCCTTTACAGTGCGGTTGCAGTCAATTAAATCCCACTTGTCCCTGGTACATCCATATTTCGTTCCAGTGTATGTTCCATCTTCTAAAGGAAAGACAAGAAGGTAAGCCAGAGGCTCTTGTTTTGGAAGTGATCTCACAAACTGGCACAAAGCCCATGGGAGACAAGATAGGGTCACCGCTCTCTGTGAGGTGTCGTGTGGGCTCATCCTGAGGCAAGGGAACACATCTTTTCTTACCCCACAGAGGCCTCCAGGGAGTGAAACTCCCCCACAGGATACAGCATGTGCCACTTTGGGGCAGCTGCATCTCTGCACAGGCGGCTGTGTTGGTTTGGGCTGTGAGTCGCAGAGGGGCTGAAGCAGTGGTGTCATTCAAATGATTTAGGAACAGGAACTCACTTTGGATTGGCACTTGTCGGGAACCCGGAACCAGCCACGGAGCCTGTTAGGATCCGGAACGCCCGTTCTGGTCCGTTCCCCCTGAATGACACCACTGGGTTGAAGAGGTTGGGGCCCTTGAGCTCCAAAAAAGGTGACTTGGGGAGAGTCACGATGTAGCAAATTAGGCATGATGTCAAGAGGGAGGAGACACCTTCCTTCAAACGCCTCCCTTGAGAGCTGCAGCCTTGGAGAGAGCTCCCAACCACCGCTGCCATGAAGACAGTGCAGGTGGGCCCTCATTATCCATGGATTTCATAATCCGCAAGTTCCAAACCTGAAGGGGACAACCCACCATGACCCTCTGAACTACGCTATGGTCAGGTCCAAAGGGTAACCTTTGTCGCCATCAGGGGGGTGAGGGTGGTGGCGACTAGGAACAGGGCCTTCTCGGGGTGGCGCCTGGCATATGGAATTCCCTTTCCTTGGATTAAAAATGGCTCCTTCCTTACAGACTTTTCACTGGGGCTGTAGGACCTTTTCCTTTGCGAAATGTTTTTCTGACACTGTGGGCTGGCTTTTTTAATTGAGCTGTATTTCCATATTGAGGTCCATGGTGTTTGTTTTCATTTTTAATTCAGTCAAACTGTGGGTCGGGACACTGTGGGTTACAACCTGATGTCAGGTGGGTTGTGGAAAGCTGGGAGCAGCCATCTTGGAAACTGTAGACCTTACTCTTCTTAGATTCCTTTCGAGGGTTAACAGTTTGAATTTTCAAGTGAGGTTTTTTTTAAATATTTTTAGTTCAGTGCTTTTACATCATATTTTGTCTTCATCTTGCTTTCTGTCAGGGATGTTACATGGTTGTGTTGTACAATTGCTGCAGTTCAAGAATGCCAATTTTCATTTCAGGAGTGTCAGTTTATTTTGGTACAATAACAGCACTTCCAGCTTGATGATGTCACTTCCTGCCACAACATCACTTCCAGGTTAATGACATCACTTCTAGTGGGTCCTCACACTAGTGCCATTCTAAAAAGTGGGTCCTAGTCTAAAAAGTTTGAGTACTGCTGTTTTAATTGTTTCAAGCTTTTTTAGTATTGTTTTTTATGTGTTTTATGTTTTTTCTAAATTGTTAGCCGCCTTGGGTCCCCTTCAGTGTGGGAGAAGGTGGGATCGAAATTCAGCAAATAAATAAATAATCAATCAACCTGAAGGCCAGCGAGGCAGAGCTCAGATGTCCTCCCCATCCCTCAGAATATCTTCTACAGGAATTTTAACACAACTTCTGATAGCTTGATATCTTAGGCCTTTTGTTGTTGTTGTTCATTCGCTAAGTCATGTCCAACTCTTGGCGATCCCATGGACTGCAACACGCCAGACCTCTCTGTCCTCCACTAGCCTCCAGAGTTCACCCAATTTCATGTCCATTGCTTTGCTGACACTATCTAACCATCTCATCCTCTGCCGCCCCCTTCTCCTTTTGCCTTCCATCTTTTCAGCTGGAGGGTCTTTTCTAAAGAGTCATCTCTTCTCATGGGGCAGCCAAAGCATTTGAGCTTCAGCTTCAGGAGTTGTCCTTCCAGGGAGCAATCAGGCTTGACTTCCTGGAGGATTGACCGATTGGATCTCCTTGCAGTCCAGGGGACTCTCAAAGGTCTTCTCCAACACCATAATTCAAAAGCGTCTGCGGCACTCTGCCTTCCTTATGGTCCAGCTCTCACGGCCATACATTACTGCTAGGAAAACAAGCCACGGAGCGCTTCCCTGGGCCTCAGCAGGCCTTACAAAGGTACAAAGCATCACTTTTTATTCCTCCCCCCCCCGAAACTGGAAGGAGCATTAAAATGCCTGTAGAAGCCATCATGAAACCCAGGGAAGCTGTGTTCAGCCTCCCCACCCTCACATAACCCTCCGGACCCAAACAAAGCACCAGAGGGTTTTAGGGGCCACATCAACGTATTCAAATGTCCACAGATTTTGTTAGCCTTGGAGGTTCCATTCCTGGAACTCCTCTGGATAACGAGGACCGACCACCGATGGCAAGCTGCTCCCTCTCCACTTGCAGATGCAGCTGAATGTTCTCAGAAAAAAAAAGAGAAAGGGAATACAGCTTTGTACACTGAAATTGCACCATCACAATAGTAAGACAACTGTGCCTGGTCCTTACCTTTATAGATTGACTTTGAATAACATTGTTCTTCTTCTCCATTTCCAATCTTACAGAGCTTTGGGTTTTTGCCACAGATCGTGGCATCTATGGTCCCGCAGTAATTGCACAGGAGTCCCTGGGCTGGAGAAAAAAGAAGAGGGAAGAAAATTGCCAACTATTCCAGTTTCACCCCAAATCCCAGTTGTTCCATTGCCAATCCAAACCTCTGATTCGAAATCTATGTTTTAAGCATTTCATTGTGCCAACTCTCACAGCCCGTCAGTCTTCAAAGAGTGTAAGTTGCCAGCAACCCTTACGCTGTCGAGTGTGAGACACCACCACGTCAGACAGGCACATTTCGAATACTGAAATCACATGAAGTGGGGTGTCAGGTGGAGGGAGCTGGTGCAGTGCAGGAGTTAACAGACCACGCTGTGAATCGGGCACAAACCAGGGGTTTTGAAACTTGCCTCGCTCAGGTGCTCACCAGGGAGCCACGGGCAAGTTGCCAACTCTGAGCCTCAGCAGGCCAGTGGCAACGTGGCCGTAGGACTTGCAGTGCTGTGGCAAAAATGTGGGGGAGGCCAAACTGGCTTCATGTAAGAGCCACAAATCTCCAGAGGTTTGAGAGCTGCAATATTTCAGAAGCGTTTCCATTCTTTCCTGGGGACTAAGGGCTCAATCCTGAGCTCTCCAGCGCAGACACCCCAAGCATAATAATAATAATAATACTCGGATTTATATACCGCCTTTCTTAGGTCACCAGATTTCTCTAATGACTATAACTCAAGGCGGTTTACATAGGCAGACTTATTTATATACATAGGCGGTATATAAATTCAGAAACACGAAGGTTTTTACAATTTTTACAGAAATGCTCTATCTTTCAAGAACTACACACATACAGATGGATCTTTCTGGATTTAGTCCTTCTTTCTGGCCACCCGTTTGTCTTCTTGCTGGCTGATAAGCGGCTTCCCTGCTCCCACCAGAGAAGCAGCTGGCCCGGCACACTCCCCATCACACAAGGCAGCCGGAGACAGCTCAGCTGTTAATCAGTCGCAATTAACGAGGTCTGCCTCTCACAGACACTTCTGGCTGTCCCGAACGGGCAACCTTCAGATCATCAGCTCTTATCTTCAGGCACACGGAGGCATTAACCCTCTCGACGAAATCTTCAAGCATACCATTCGCGCTGGGGTCGCAAACATGCCACAAGGCTCATCCAAGTGGGTGATAAGAGCTCCTGCCTGTGCTGGTCCAGCGCTATCCCTGCACACCTGGATGTGGCCATGTCATGCCAGCAAGTGGTAGGTTTTACCATGGCCGCCATTGCAGGGGTTCTGGGTGGGTGGGGAGAGTGGAAGTGGGGGGGGGCATGGTGGGGGGACCCACTGGGACCCACGTTTTGGAGTGACAATCTGTTTTGGATGCAACAATTGTTGTGTATTTGGAGTGTTTATAGCAGAGTTGGGGGCTTGTGGACCCATTCAGCGCTTGCCTAGCGCGATCGGAGCGGAGGAACGAAGCGATCGCTACATTTCAATAACAAAGTCTTTTATTGGTTACAGTAGCGATAGTTAGAAAGTGAGAAGTTCTATTTGCCGGTCAGCAAAAGCCGGCGAAGGCTTGCCGCGTACAAGCGACTTTTCAACGCATGTTGTTACATTCTCAGTTACAGTCTCAGTCTCAGTTTTCAGTGCGCACACAGTAAAAATATAAGTTATATAGGAACAAAGGGGTGTAGCCAGAGCATATCTGGTAGGTGGATACCTGAAGACCCTTGTGCCCCATGTTAACCAATGGGGTGACCCTTTGAACATCATGATCTCATGAGAAAGTGGATGTTTGCTAGCCAGCGCTTCCCGTGAGAAACATTGCCTGCTTCTGTTACACTATCTAAAGGGAGTTCAGCTACTGTGTAGCAGGTTGCACTAACAAGCTGGGAAGCTGACCACCTCAAGGACACGCAGGTGCTCTATCTAATCTGGAGACGAAGAGACGGAATGCCGGTTTCCACCAGTTCTGGAGTGTGTGGTGTGAAACTGCAACACCCCCCCATTGCGTCTCGGAAGTCATCTTTTGGCGCCAAATCTAACATTTGAACTGCTTGTTTGAATTGTGGCGCAGGAAGTGCTTTGGTCAGGACATCCGCGATGTTCTCCTGCGATGGACAGTAAAGCACGTCAATGTCCCCGTTTTGGACTGCTTCTCTGACATGTTTATGCTTTATGTCAACATGCTTAGAGTGCATCCGGATTCGTTCTGACCCAGCAATCTGGATTGCGGACTGGTTGTCCATCCAGATCTGGATTGGATTTGTTTGTGGAGCATCCAAATCCGACATCAATTGCCTGAGCAGGTGTAGGTAGTTGGTCACATGACTTAGGGCTGTGTACTCACTCTCTAGAGTAGAACACGCGATAGTCTTTTGCTTGTGTGACCCCCAATCTATCACGCAATCCCTTTCGCTGACCGGCAAATAGAACTTCTCACTTTCTGACTATCGCTACTGTAACCAATAAAAGACTTTGTTATTGAAATGTAGCGATCGCTTCGTTCCTCCGCTCCGATCCTGCTAGGCAAGCGCTGAATGGGTTCACAAGCCCCCAACTCTGCTATAAACACTCCAAATTCACAACAACAATCACATTACCAGAAGTGATGTCAAGGCCAGAAGTGCCATCGTTGTGACTCCAGAGCCTGCTGCTTTCCTGATAATACAGCAATAAGCTGGGTTATTTCTCAGTCATTTTCTAATAGCAAAGTAAATCACAAAGAAAAAAAATCCTATTGGCAACCTTGACACAAGCAAAACAACCACACAGCCCTCCCACTTTCATGCATTCCATCTTCTAATATGGCTGCTTTTAATATGGCACTGGGGTGCTTCGGTCCATGGGGGTTACAAAGAGTCAGACATGACTGAACAACAAGGTGCTTCTAGATGCTTCACACCCCACCTGAAATTGGCTCATGACCCACTGGTGGGTCCTGACCCACAGTTTGGGAAACATTGAGTTAGGGCATTTTTTCTGTGAGCAATTCTTAGGTGTGGCCATTTTTCGTAGACTCTGAACTTGTCCAAGGAAAGCCATTGTGTGAAGTATCTCTCTAGCTAGTTATTGAGTGCTGATCCTTTCTTCCCAATGTCATGGCGAAATCCTAACCTGTAGTGAGGCTGGCACAGTTGGCCAGGAAGTGGCTGGCACAAGGGCACTCTTGGAGTCAAGGAGGATGATACACATCTGTGTGCTGTCGTTTCTGACTCTGAGAGTGGTCCAAACATGCTTTACGGTGTCCCTTGTGATGGCCAAACTTTGTTGGCAGGAGACACTGGATATTGCTTGAGCAACTGCTGCATATATCCACTCCAACATGCCCTCCTGTAGCCAAGACCTCCACTCCAATCCTCCCCCTACCACTGTTTGCAATAATGGCTTAATGTCCTGCACCACCTAGGATACAAGTTCTAGCAATAACATATATGTTCACGTATTCATGAATTCACATATTCGAATCCCTTGCATGGATCAGTGCCTTGTTGTGGCGAAGGGGCTTGAGTAGCTCAATGAAGCTGTGAGCTATGCCATGTAGGGTTACCCAAGATGGACAGGTCATAGTAGAGAATTCTGACTAAACATGATCCGCTGGAGAAGGAAATGGCAACCCACTCCAGTACGCTTGCCAAGAAAACCCCATGGATTACAGTACAAAAAGGCTAAATGATATGACACTGGAAGATGAGCCCCTCAGGTCAGAAGGTGTCCATTATGCTACTGGGGAAGAGCAGAACATGAGTACTAGTAGCTCCAGAAAGAGTGAAGTAGCTGGGCCAAAAACGAAAGGAAGCTCAGCTGTGGATGTGTCTGGAAGTGAAAGGAATGTACTATGCGGCAAAGAACAATACTGCATAGGAACCTGGAACATCAGATCTATGAATCAAGGTAAGCTAGATGTGGTCAAATGTGAGATGTCAAGGCTGAACATCGACATCCTGGGAGTTAGTGAACTAAAATGGACAGGAATGGGAGAATTTAATTCAGATGACCATTATATCTGCTACTGTGGGCAGGAATCCCTTAGAAGAAATGGAGTAGCCTTCATAGTGAACAAGAGAGTGAGAACAGCAATACTGGGGTATAATCTCAACAATGATAGAATGATTTCCATTCGGATCCAAGGCAAACTTTTCAACATCACAGTAGTCCAAGTTTATGCCCCAACCACTGATGCTGAAGAGGAAGAAGTTGACCGTTTCTATGAAGACCTACAACACCTTCTAGAATTAACACCCAAAAAAGATGTCCTTCTCATCATAGGGCAGTGGTCAGGGAACAGGTGTAAATTACTCAAATGGGGTAAAAATGAAATTCCTGGGGATAATGGATGGTCACATGGCCATCTATATGCATGACCGGCTGTGTCTTGGCAGCGCAACCATCCATTACCCCCGTTCCGGTTCCGTCGCTGGCTGACTGGCTCCATTTTGTTTTGTTTGTTTTGCTTCTCCCACTTTCGCTGGCTGGCAAAATGCACCCCAGACTGCTCTGCTTTTCACACCATGGCAGGTTAGAGCATGTGGATGCAGTGAGGAGAGCAGCAGGGCGGTGGCGCGTTGGACCTGAGTGACAGTGAAGAGGCAAGCCAGGGATGGCCGGGCATCAGAGACGAAGGAAGGCACGCGTCTTTCCCCCACCCCGCCTCCGTTGCTCTTCTGGGGGGAACTGTACACCCTTCGCTCAGGCTTCTTACAGAACACGCAGCCCCATCATTTCGATTGCTGCCCAAGGCCAGATGTGGCGCTTCTTTAATGTCCCGAAGTGTCTGTGTGTGATGGAAGGTGTCTCCTAAGACTGGGTGCTGTTGCCAGGGGAGGGGCTGATTGGAATGGATGTTTTTTAAAAAATTGATCACCTAAGAGTGCAAGTCTATGAATGTCTACTCAGAAGTAAGACCCATTATAGTAAATGGCAGTTACTCCCAGGTAAGTATTAATAGGATTGCACCCCATCTTAATTAAAACTGCAGTTCAATGCACACACTGCCCCAGGAGCAAAGTCCCTTGAATTCAATCTGACTTACTTCTGAGCAAACAGAAGTTGACAGATGCCGGCTGGCCGCTGAACATAAGGAGCGTGCAGGCTAGGGCAAACGTGGCTGGCTGCAGAGTAACAGTCTGAGCTGACACCAGACTGTCCTCCTCCCCCTCAACTTGTAGCCCGGTGCAACGACCCTTCGATCCGGACTGGGGCTCAGCGTGTCGTGAGGTGTGTGGGGCACGTGAGCAGGATACCAAAGAGAGGCACCAGGCAAGCATACGGCGTGAGGCGAGGCGAGAGGGAAAGCGAGCTGCAGGAGACAAAATGTAGGAACGCTTGCTGCATTTCTGTATTAGTACTATTTGCCTTCTCCAGAATGGAAAAGCAGATACTGTGCTGCTAAGTTGCATAGCCCGCTTTGTATTAGCACACATTAGGAATGGCCCTTGCCTTCTCCACAGCTATGTTTCTGTGAAGTGGGGAGGGGAGGGGGGTCAAACTAATCAGGCAACAGATGTATTTGTTTTGCTCCCTTTCATCCTGTTAGTATTTAAAGTGGGGAAGATCTAATTTTTTACATTAAGAGATGTTTGTATGAGGTGAGCTGAATCTCCTTACTTACATGCACACTCCTTGTGATGTAAAAATGAGGTATTCCCTGTTTGACAAGTGCATGAAACAGATATCTACATTAAAAAATGGCAACTGCTATCATTTTTTGGTTTGATCCAGAGTTGCAAACAAATCTTTTAAATTCTGAAATAAGTCTTTGGAGGCTGCCCCTTTATCTTACTTTCTGACTTTAAAAGTGTTTTTCTTTAATCCAGTACAATGGCTCTCAAACTTTTTATCACCAGGGCCCAAAGGAAGTGATGTCATCAAGCAAGAATATTTTAACACCCCATATGACAAAATCAAATCTAACTAAGCAGGTTAGATATTTACAATAAGAGTAAGCTTAAAAAATATTTAAAGAACTTTCCTAACTCTCCCAAACCCTTTACAACTTCATATTTACATTGCATTAATTAAGCTCATTAATTAATGAAATAAAAAGCAATGGGTTCCAATATGTAACCCCCCCAGGCTGCCCCACCTCGACCATCCTTGCCCCCCACACCGGTTTATCCCCCCCCCATTGTGACATCCTTAAGTGCACTTCTTGGGCACCACGGAGAGGGATGCCTCGAGGCTGGATGAGAGGCGGGGAAAGCCCCTTGCTGGATCAGGGCCCCAGAGCTTTGCCGCGCCAGGCTGGGCAAGGCTGCTTGGGAGGAAACCCCGCCGTGTTGAGCTGGGCTTGCTGTGAGGGTAGCGTGCCGAGAATTGCAGCCATAGTGCGTTGCCTGCCCGCGGAAGTCTCTCCCAGGCTGGGGTGCAGTTTGGCCCAAGTAGGTGCCCTCGAGCCATGTTTGCCCCATGCTGAACTTTCTCTTTCTGTTCCCCCCCTCAATTGATTATTAGTGTATTTATAGCATTGGCACCCAACTTTAGGCTGATAAGACTCTTGCAGAAAATGGAATCATTGCAGAAAACAGGAAGAGGCTTGTGTTTGTGGGGGGGGGGCAGAGCATCATCAGTCCATAGAAGCAAGAAGCAATTAAGAAAAACACCAGTGCTTGATTTGATGTTAATTTGAAGCTTTAAAAGACTTTAATTAAAGGACACAAACTAATTTTACATCACGTCCGGCTTATGACGTCACTTCCGGTGGGCGGATCCCAACACGTGCCAATCAAAAGTGAGTCCCAGTCATAGTTCCTGTTCTTAAATCATTTAGATTCCACCACTGATTGTACAGGAAGCAGCAACTAGAACCATCCCAAAGAGAAAGAAATGCAAGAAGGCAAAGTGGCTGTCTGACGAGGCTTTACAAATAGCTGAGGAAAGAAGGGAAGCAAAAAGCAAGGGAGAAAAGGACAGATATACCCAACTGAATGCAGATTTCCAGAGAACAGCAAGGAGAGATAGGAAGGCCTTCCTCAATGAGCAATGCAAAGAAATAGAGGAAAACAACAGAATGGGAAAGACTAGAGATCTTTTCAAGAAAATTGGAGATATCAAAGGACAATTCCGTGCAAAGGTAGTCACAATAAAGGACAAAAACGGCAAGGACCTAACAGAAGCAGATGAGATTAAGAAGAGGTGGCAAGAGTACAAAGAGGAACTCTATAAGGCCGATCTAAATGTTCCTGATAACCACAATGGTGTGGTCGCTAAGCTTGAACCTGACATCCTGGAGCGTGAAGTCAAGTAGGCTTTAGAAAGCATCACTAACAACAAAGCTAGTGGAGCTGACAGCATCCCAGCTGAGTTACTCAAAATCTTAAAAGATGATGTTGTCGAAGTGCTGCACTCCATATGCCAGCAAATTTGGAAAACCCAGCAGTGGCCACAAGACTGGAAAAGATCAGTTTACATTCCAATCCCAAAGAAGGGCAATGCCAAAGATTGATCAAACTATCGCATCATTGTACTCATTTCACATGCTAGCAAGGTGATGCTCAAAATCCCACAAGCTAGCCTACAGCAGTATTATATGTGAATCGAGAACTACCAGATGTACAAGCTGGTTTCTGAAGAGGAAGAGGGACTCAGTGGCATTTCTACAGGGAAGGCAAAGCTCTAAGTTTTGCAAGAAGCCTGACCTTGCAGTGGAAATCACTCCTCTCCTGCACTGTTTTAGCCAATCCTCACAGGGAACAGCAACATCTTGGAGTTGCTTACTGGCTACAGCAGCAAGGGAGAGGAGGGATTTACATGACAAGGTAAGGTTTCTTGCAACACTTAGAGCTTTGCCCCCCCCCTGTAGAAATGCCTCTGGAGGGAGTAGAGATCAAATTGTTAACATTCGCTGGATCATGGAGAAAGCAAGAGAGTTCCAGAAAAAACATCTACCTCTGCTTCATTGACTATGCTAAAGCCTTTGATTGTGTGGATCCCAACAAACTGTGGCAAGTTCTTGAAGAGCTGGGAATACCAGACCACTTTATCTGTCTTCTGAGAACCTGTATGCAGGCCAGGAAGCAACAGTTAGAACTGGACATGGAACAACTGATTGGTTTACAATTGGGAAAGGAGTATGACAAGGCTGTATACTGTCACCCTGTTTATTTAACTTATATGCAGAGTACATCATGAGAAAGCCTGGGCTGGAGGATTCACAAGCTGGAATCAAGATTGCTGGGAGAAATATCAACAACTTCAGATATGCAGATGATACCACTCTAATGGCAGAAAGTGAGGAAGACCTAAAGAACCTTCTGATGAGGGTGCAAGAGGAAAGTGCCAAAATTGGCTTGAAGCAAACATTAAAAAAACTAAGATCATGGCAACCACTCCCATCACTTCCTGGCAAATAGAAGGGGAAGAAATGGAGGCAGTGACAGACTTTATTTTCCTGGGCTCCAAGATCATCACAGATGGTTACTGCAGCCCTGAAATTAAAAGACGTTTGCTTCTTGGGAAGAAAGCTATGGTGAACCTAGATAGCTTAATCAAAAGCCGAGACATCACCCTGCCAACCAAGTTTCGCATAGTCAAAGCAATGGTTTTCCCAGTAGCAATGTATGGCCGTGAGAGCTGGACCATAAGAAAGGCAGAGCGCCAAAGAATAGATGCTTTTTGAATTATGTTGTAGGAGAAGACTCTTGAGAGTCCCCTGGACTGCAAGGAGATCTAATCGATCAATCCTCCAGGAAGTCAAGCCTGATTGCTCCCTGGAAGGACAATCCTGAAGCTGAAGCTCCAATACTTTGGCCACCTCATGACAAGAGAGGACTCTTTAGAAAAGACCCTCATGCTGGGAAAGATGGAAGACAAAAGGAGAAGGGGGTGGCAGAGGATGGGATGGTTAGACAGTGTCACCGAAGCAATGAACATGAAATTGGGCGAACTCCGGAAGCTAGTGTTGGACAGGGAGGCCTGGCATGCTGAAGTCCATGGGGTCGCAAAGAGTCGGACATGACTTAGCAACGGAACAACAACATCACGTAACGTATTCATGTAACGTTACTCACCGAAAACACAGAAGAGCAGAACCAAGAAGAGGAGAAGAATCTTATTCATTGCTCTTGATTTCAGAGTTGCGATCGTAAAAGTGAGACCAGAGTTTGGTCTGCCTTTCAGTCCCAACAGCGTCAGAGAGGTAAGTGATTCCAGTTTATCTTCTGATGAAGCAGGTAGAGAATGAGGGTGGAGCTGCAGAAGGGTGCCTTCCTGGAATAGCAGGATCATAATGATTTGGTGCCAAAGAAAATATTTCCCAGCAAGGGGTTTCCTTTCCATAATGGAACCTGAGCTGCTGCAAGCTGACAGGCACGAAATATTGCACTTTGGGCATGCTCAACTGCATGCAAAGCACTGTACTCCCTCCACCTACTAAGGTGCCTTCCTGAAACAGTTGGAACATAATTATTTGGTGCCAAAGAAAATATTTCCCAGCAGTGGGTTTCCTTTCCATGATGGAACATGAGCTGCTGCAAGCTGGCAGGCACAAAATATTGCACTTTGGGCATGCTCAGGGGGTGGGAAACTCAAAGCACTGTACTCCCTCCACCTACTCAAGGTCTCACCGGACTAAAATCCCTCTGCTACCCCTCTGTTTTCCAACAGCCCCATCTTATCCTTTCCCCCAATGGTGACTGCTGCTTCCTATGGTTGTGGGGACAGTTCAGGAGGTCTCCTCTGGGTAAGGGAACATTTGTTCCTTTGCCCCAATGTGTGTGTGTGTGTGACCCTCCATACAGTGCAGAGAGGTCTCCAGCCTGCAGCAGCAAAATAGATGCAGCAAGTCTGCATGGACTGTGTTGCAGAATTGGATTTGGGAAGGAGGTTGGGATACTGGCAGTGCCTCACACGCCCCTTCTGCATCTCCTGGTGACTTTCCTTCATCAGTGATGAAGCTCTAAGTAGAAAAGCTCCAGTGTGGGTGGGTAAGCCATGGGGGTATCCATGACCTCCCATGGGTGCTCTCGGCAGTGTGCTAAGTAGCACACTGACAGAGCACCTTTTCCGACTGGGCTGACTTCTTTATGACACTCAGCCACAGCTTAAGATCTGAAGCGACACCAGCCAGTGAGCTTACTGAGCTGGCCGCCATACCTCAAAAAAGACATAGGGGAACTAGTGAAGGTGCAGAAGAGAGTGACCAAAATGATGACTGGGCTGGGGCACCTCCCATATGGGGAGAGGCGACAGCATTCGGAGCTCTTTAGAAAAAAAGGCACCTAGGAGGGAACATGATTGAGGCGTACAAAATTTCACATGTGATGGATAGATGGATGGGGGGATGATCTTTTCCCTCTCTCACAATACCAGAACAAGGGGACATCCACTAAAATTGAGCGTTGGGAGTAAGAACAGATAAAAGGACATACTTTTTACCCAGTGGGTGATTAAACTTGCCACAGGAGGTGGTGATGGCTTCTGGCCTAGGTGCTTTTAAAAGGGGACTGGACAGATTTCTGGAGAAAACGTCCATCACAGGCTACAGGACACAATAAGTAGTGTAACCTCCATACCTTAGAAATAAGCTACCTCTGAATACCAGATGCAGGGTATGTGTGTTCCCTGAGGCATCTGGTGGGCTGCTGCCCAGAAAGCTGGACTAGACGGGCCTTTGGCCTGATCCAATGGGGATGTTCCTATGTTCCTATGAGTACATGCCTGAGGAGGAGTGTCTGGTTCTGGTGGCTGTCAAAGAGAAATGCTATGGAGATCTTCACTGGCCACCAGTGAGTTTACCTCAGAATTTACCTCAGAATGCCAGATGCAGGGGAGTGGCAACGAGATGCAGGTAGTTGTCTTGTGTGCTCCCTTAAGCATCTGGTGGGCCACTGTGAAATACAGCACCAGATGGGCCTTTGGTCTGATCTTCTTAGAGATATGCAAACACTACTTGCTTGGGGTTTAGAGGCCTCTCAACAGGGGTGAAATGAATTTGTGCCAAGGATTTATGAGGTGTGTACTCCAGCCAACAATTTTTCCTGAGCAAGTGTCTGCTGATTGACATATTTAATTAAGGAGTTTTCACCATTTGAAAGAGCTGTAATTGTTCCGAGAAGCATTTCACATGCAGAAATGTCCTGTGTATGTATATTCCATCATATTCTGAGAAATGTTTGGAACAAATGCACAACATTAGGGATTAACAATAAAGCACCTTCATGCCAGGTTGGATTAGAACGTTCCAGAATCCTCTGGAATCAGCACCTGCCCAATAACTTTCCACAATAAGGTAGTTTCAAAACGTAAACTCAATGTGATAAAAAAAATCTTAGAAAAAGGCGGTTGAAACACCCAACATAATATATTTTTCTACACGTATTCATTTCTAAGCTCCACCTCATTCTCCATTTGCTCTCATCCACCAATCCTGACTGTGACTCCTCTTTGTCTGAATGGATTAAGATGCTCCCATCCATCATACTCTTGGAAAACATGTGATGTGAATAATCCCACACACGTGACCTGGTTGGGGGTTGCTGGAGGCAAGCGGATCGCATGGGTGAGAGCTCCACTTTTTATTCAGACTGTTTGCGTAATTATAGCTTCCTTCAGGAATGTAATCGCTGGGACAAGTGGTGGAAGATTTATGACTTTTTGGTCCAGACTTTATTCTTAATTGGGCATTAAATCTTCAGCTAGAAGCCTGCGCCGGCCATTATCTACTGGCTCTGTTCCTATGATAATATCCTCCCTTTGACGCCATCTTTGAAGCTCGAATTTTTGTGTTTAAACTTATGGAAGCAATTCAAAAAGTCTCCTTCTGCACTTATATGCCCAATTAGCTAACAAGAGACCATAATGGAACTCTCTCTGGAATAGTTGGCTAGCCTATTTTTAAGTTTGAGCCTTGTGCCTCTCCTCCGTGATGGTAACTACGAGAGCTCAAAATGCACGAAGGCTCAAAGCAGACAACGTCCAAAAGAGCTCTCAAAGACTTATTGAAGACTATTGTCTGCCCACGCATCAAATTCTCAACCAGGCTGAGAAAGATAGTAATGTCTCTATTAGGTTATCATCTGACCCCGCTAGTAGGAACGCTCATGGAGACCCAGACTTTATCTCCCATTACCTTTCTAAAGGTTCCAACATTAGCGTCCTAGCCGTAGATACTGCGGGGGTTGATGCCGACGTGGAGGGAGTTGAATTCTCTAACGACAATGGTAATTGGACTCTGGATGAGGCACTATTTGAGAACCTTACATGGCCTGAACAAGTAAATTTAGACACACCCGGCTTCAGCATTTCTCCAATCAGAGATCTTCTGCCTGAAATCTCCCTATCCAATTCCCAGGATCCTCAATTTCCGCTGGATGGTTTAGTCCATCCTTTATGCCTCCAACTCCGGGACCAATGTTGTCTTATGGCCACTACATTCAAGAACATTTCCATGAAATTAAATAGATTGCAACGAGAAATATTGGACATCAAAACCCTGATCAACACTAATTTAAAATCATCAAGAGATGGAAGCAAGAGTATAGCCCTCCCTGATGGGCGGACACCATCCGCAGCTATATTTCCCTTGGGTGGCCTTCCTAGTTGTGGCGTGGACGGTGTTTCCAGCTCTGGTCATAAGGATCTGCAATCTTTAATTCCGCAAGGTCGAGAATACGTGCAGCATCTTATCCCCACCAAAACACCTATGTTATGCAGCCATCTTCGGTCCAATTTAGATTCTCCTTTGATAGAGGATATTTCCTTTGATTTAACATTCTCTAATGAGGACCTTATAGTCGTGGATGCTTGGCACGACTCAGACGACAAATCTAACAACTCAAACAATTCGGCACAGTTGTCAGAAACCTTGCTTATCCATGACTTCAAGCCCCACCCCACGACACGGAAAGCCTCTCTAAAACTCGATTGTCCTAATTTTACCCAGGAACTGGTGACCACACACAAGGAATATCATATTACCATCTTTAATTGGCGTCTACGGCGTCAAGATGACTCTTGGATGTCGGCGAGGGAGGTTAGCTCTTCCATACTTAAGATGCTTGGGGACGATTGGCCTTATCCTGACTCCTTCTTATGTGTCTGCCGATATCCCTCTAACTCTACAGTTTCAAGGGGCAGAATTATTCTTACATTTAACAATTTGGACCATGTGCAACTATTCTGGAAGCTGCTGTATAAATTGGAACACGAGCTTATCTCCTTTAAATGGGGTATCAGTAGCAACCTAGATGGCAATTTCTTGCCCCCCACCAAAGATCAAGTATATACAAGAAAATCCCCTGTTAACAATATCGTCAAACGGCAATTTCCCAAGAAGTGGACTGTGACCAAGACCAACCGTCGTTCAATGTTAGCCAGAGAGTCTGGGGAAAACTTCGGAAGACACCCTAGAGAGATGGACTTGTGTCCACCCTACGTGACTTTCCCAAACAATATTCCCCTCAGGCAAGTAAATGACTGCCTGGTACCAAAAACTTCTATGGAAACAGCAAAGTCAGTTCAATCGTTATCTAAACCTGCACCCCCACATCGCCCTTCGATGTGGGAATCTAAGAACCTTGAGCGGCGTCCCCCTAGGCCCCTTACTACTGTTGTTCCATCGGCAGCATCACTAGATGTAGATTTCTTGGAGCCTAGCCCCTGCGATACTTTCAAGAACCACGTGAGCGAGACCGTGGATATCCGACCTAAGCAATTGCAGGATCTCTATGTCCACAGGTCGCAGCGGAGGGAAAACTATAGATTGGTCAACAACCCAATTGACCTAGAGCCGACCTCAGATGTTTCTGGATCATCTCCAACTATACCCTCTAGTGTCATAGACAGGCTCGCGTTGGGGTCGGCACCTGCTGCTTGGAGGGGTGAAGTTTTGCGTCAGACTGGAAATTCATCGGGATTTTCCTCATTCGAGGCCGAGATGAGGAAATCAGTCCCCTCAGTAGTGGTGCCTTCAGCTCCCTTGTCTCCATTCGAGGAGTTGTTAACCATGCACGATATCGCGGGATCTTTTCCAGCGACAATCCAAGACACAGCATATCACTCTCTGACTGATCCTCTTTTGCCACCTCCCCTTGGGTTAGATGTCTCGTCTCCTAGAAGTACGGGAAAGTCGACTCCATCTATTCCTCTGAATGGGGCTTCCCAGGATCCATTGCCAGCGGCTGCTGTTGTAGGAAATCAAGCTACTACTCTATCCTTGTTTAACAATTGACTAAGTGTGCCAACCTCTCCGGATTGTTTTCAATCCTCTCCAACTTTTGCACAACAGTCTTATCCCCACGCTATGGTCACTTCCCATATTAATATTGTTTCCTGGAATTTGGCGGGCTGGAGGAACAAGTGTACTATCCCCGGTTTTATTGAGTCCCTGTATGCTCATGACATTATTATGCTCCAGGAGACATGGGTAGATGAAACTATTAATGTTAGGAACTTTCGTACTTTTCATCTTCCAGCCTTCAGGCTAAACAAGAAAGGCCGTCTGCAAGCTGGTTTGGCCATTTTGGTTCGTGACACATTAGGTGCTGATCTAGTTGAAACAGTACAGGACATTTTTGGAATTATCGTGGTGAAACTCAAAGTTCCCCAGCGTCCTATGCTTTTAATTAATTCTTATCTCCCTCCCTCACCTAACCAGACCCAACGCAAGGTTGCTTGGGAATCCTTTATTATTTTTATTATTTTTATTATTATTATTTATTGTCATTGTGTTACACAACGAAATTCACTGACACCCGGAGACCAAACCAATACACACACTAAGTTCCCGACACTCCCCCCAACCCCCCATACCATCCACCCCCTAAAATTCCTCTTCTAATTACTGATTATTGCCTGGCTCTAGGCAATAAGTATCCTTGCTTGCCCATTATAGTGGGCGCTGATTTTAATGCCAGAATAGGAGATAGTCCGGAGCCTCTCCTTAGTCTGGTAGGGAACGATCAGGTCAGTGATATCGTTCCTAACAACCTTTTATTGAGATGTTCCAAGGACAAACAATGTAATGAAGCTGGCCTGTGGCTTTATAAATTTTGTCTGCAGACCAACCTATTTTGGCTTAATGGCATTAAAAAATTTCAAGGGTCTGCTGAATTTACTTTTATATCTTCCCGGGGTTGCAGCGTAATAGATTATGTTTTAATTTCCCCTGTTTTATTCCCCTTTGTCTCCCAGTTTACTATTGGTAATTACAATTGGAGTGACCACCTTCCTTTGAGCCTTATTCTTAATATGAACTTACCTGTATCTAATACTCCCATACCGATAATACCAAAATCTTGAGGCGACTACCCAAGTGGGATGACAATCTTCTGCATAAAATCCACCAGATCTTGGATACCACCCTGGCCCAGGAATGTTTTATTACAATAAAGACTAATTCTGATCCAGTCCTGGTAACGACAGCTTACGAAACTCTAATCCATACTGTCGTTGGAAGTTTACTCCTACCTACCGTAAAGCCTCATGAGAGTGTGCATCACTCGGAGGCAAGGTGGTTTGATTCTGATTGTATGCGTGCCAAGGCTCTGGTGAGGAACTGCTTTGCGAGATTTAGAGAGTCTGATTCCAGAACATCACGCTGTGCTTTTTTAAATGCCACTAAAGACTTTAAAATTTTGGTCCAAAACAAGAGGAGAGAGTTCTCACAGAAGCAGTGGGGTAAGCTAGTTTTAGCTACCATTAACAAGAACTCTCAAGCCTTCTGGAACATAATTCGCAATAACTTTAGATCTAGGAACACAGACGAAGGCCAAATTAGCCCCACCCATTGGATCCAACATTTCTCGGCATTATTTTTCGACCCTGAAGCACGTCGGATCCCGCATCTGGTAACTTATAACCGGGGGCAAGGTATTTGGCCACCAGTTACACCAGATGAAGTTAACTTATTGATAGGCGAGCTTAAAATAGGCAAAGCGGCCGGGCCGGACGCAATTTCTGCAGAGTGGCTTAAAGCGGACCCTGAATTCTGGTCAATTGCCTTGGCCAAACTCTTTACGGCTGTCAACCAATCGGAAATTCCCCCTCGGGATTGGCTAATATCCACCCTAATTCCGATCTTTAAGAAAGGTGACCACAACCATCCTGGTAATTACCGCCCTATTAGCCTAATATCTATAGTGGGCAAACTTTATGCCAAATTCCTCTTGTATAAACTTTCAACCTGGATAGACCAAAACAACATTCTTGGGCCTGAGCAGATTGGTTTTAAAAAAGGAAAGTCTACCCTGGACCACGGTTGGATTTTGTACCATCTTGCCTATAAATACGTGGCCAAATTTAAAACCAAGCTCTTTGTGGCGTTTTTAGATCTCCAAACGGCGTTTGATACTGTCAATAGGAATTTATTATGGCAGAAATTGGCACGGAGGGGCATAGAACAGAAATTATTAAATTTAATAATAGCCCTCTATTCCAACACGTCTAGCCAAGTTCGTTTGCCAAATAACAAGGATGTTTCTGATGACTTCCCTACAAATAGGGGGGTCAAGCAAGAGTGTGTACTAGCTCCAACCCTTTTTAATCTCTTTATAAATGACTGGGCTTCGTCACTTGCTGAGGTGGATGGCCATCCCCCCAATTTGGGCTCTTGCCGAGTCTCCCTTCTATTATTTGCAGATGGTGCAGTTCTTCTCTCTCGATCACGGATAGGCCTCATGCGGTTGATCTCTAAATCACTGGATTATTTGGCCAAAAATGAATTACAACTTAATTTTAAAAAATCTAAAATCATGGTATTCTCTAGATCGTGGAAACAGTACAGATGGCACTTTAATGATCAAGTCATTGAACAAGTTAAGACATTTAAATACCTTGGCCTGACTTTTGCTTCCAATGTCTCTTGGGCTAAACATCGGAACCTTGCCCGCGATGCGGCTTTGATATCCTCGCGAGCCATTCTTAGTTTTTTTTATAATCAAGGAGGAGCTTTTGTTCCTTCGGCAATAAAGGTTTTTGTAGCTAAAAGTTTAGCCCAATTGCTGTATGGCATTCCTTTGTGGATTTCTTTCTTCAACCAGTCAGTTGAAAATGTCCAGGCATCCTTCTTAAGGAAGCTTCTTGCCCTACCAAACTGCGTATCTTACGCAGTGATTTGTCTGGAATCGGGTCAGCGATCATTGGAGACTCTGGCTTGGATTCGATCCTTCAAGTATTGGCTTAGAATACATTATACCAACTCCCAGGGTTCCTTGATGTTCCATCTTATTTCAGATGTGTATTTCTCTACTAGTCCATGGGCCCTTAAATTATCCCAGTTGGGAATTAGTATAGAATCGTTGGGATCGATTTCCTTTCCAGAAGCGTTTAACCTAATCAAAAGAAGACTGTTGGATATCCACGACCAAAAGTTGCTAACAGCAGCTAATAAAGTTTGTTCCCCTTTATATCTGCAACTTCCAGTTATGGCGGGGCGATGCCCCTCCTACTTCTATGTGTTGGACTCCCCAGTGGCTAGACTTGCTGTAACTCTAGCCCGCTGTAATGTCCTTCCCTCGGCAGTTCTATGGGGCAGATATTTAGGGATCCCACCTCAGGATCGTGTATGTCCTTGCGACTCGAAAACCATTGAAACGTTGGACCATTTAATCTTGCATTGTCCTATCCATGTTGACATTAGGGAGAAATATTTACTGCCCATTTTGCAATTTTGGGAGTTACAAGTAAGTTCGAACTCGTTAAAAATTTTGTTTTCCTTGGATAATAGTATGACTATAATTTCACTAGCACTATTTTTACAGAAATTAGTACAAGTTAATGCGTCTCGCTCTAACTCTGTATCTTTTTAACCTGGGACCGGGTTAAAAATATCTCTGTATTTTCTTGTTTTCTTACGTTTGTATTTTATGCCAATAAAGGTTTGAGTATAATCCCACACACAGCCCACTGGAAATCCTCATAGGGGAAGGCATATGTGCTTTGGTAGGCATGATATTAATTTGGTGGGCTGCAGGGACATTCCTAAAGAAGTACAGGGAAGTGCAATTGTACTGGGCAACAAGCTTTAGGAGGGCAACAAGCTGAGCTTGACACTAGTGATACGTGAACCCCCCCCCCCCGATTCTCTCAGAAACTGCCATGTTGCGAGCACACAGCCCTGCCAAGCCACCAAATAAATAAAACTCTTAAAGACTGAAACTTGGCAGGAATCAAACCCGCAGCCGAGACACCCCGGACACCCGCTGACCACTTTCAACAGTTCTGGAAAAGCAGGGACCTGGGATTCGAACTCGTGCCACTGCCGCGGCAACCCGCAGCCAGCCGGCTCAAGCACATAACACCAGAAGCCGGCCACCAATTAAAGGATTAAGCTGCCCCTTGACCTGCAGTCTGACCCCAGAACACGTCTCATCCAAACAGTTAACCACAAGTTGGTGAACCGGCCCGGAGTTCAGCTTAGGACGGCTGTCAAACTCCTGGGCTGTTCCTCTAAAGCACCGCTTGCCGGCTGTCAAACTCAGGTATTCCCCCGGAATCCCCAGTTTGCGTGGCTCGAATGAACTGTCAAATGCCTGAGCTGTCAAGGATTCCTCTTAAGGGGAAGGCCGACTTTATGAATGTCGTATTTTACGAATGGGGAATGTATTTTATGAAAGGGGAATGTATGAAGTGGAAATGTGTGGGAACTGTCATGTCGGGCTTTGTGCTTGTGCATACGGTATAGTGGACGACACAAAATGGCCACCAGTAGGACAAGATGGATTCCGACTCCCTTGTGGAGCGTGTCACTTCCATCAAGCCAGATCCTCAGGCTCAGGTCACATCGTTGGTGCCAACACCTTCACTCTCAGCCAAAGACGTTTGCATGATAACTCTTGATCTTGTAACGGATGAAATGCTCTTCTTGTCTTATGGAATGTGTGTGATTCTCTTTGCCCTTTCCTGACCCTATGGCTTTGTCCCTTGCCACTCAAATTCAGTCAAGCTTCCCAAAAACCTCTTGTCCCCTTGAAGCCAAGTAATCCCCCACTCCCCCAATCCTTTGTATTCTCAAGATTAGCCCATTCCTCAGGGTGCTCCTCACCCCTCGGGGAGGAGGGGCATAGCCAGTGGTGCAATTCAAATGATTTAACAACAGGTTCTATGACCGGGACTCACTTTTGATTGGCACTTGTGTCGGGATCCACCCACAGGAAGTGACATCATTGCTGGGTGTGAGGTTGTGGCAGGCAGTGACATCATCAAACAGGAAGTGCTGTCATTGTAACATTGTAACATACATGAGCAGAAGAACAGCTTGAGCGGATGCCTGACAGGGCACTTTTAAGTCGGACTAGTAGAAGCAGGATATGGTCCTGGATACAATTCCGGGCCCTGAGATTCTATACTATTTAGACTGGGGGTGGGCAGAAGCAATGCCGGCATCTATGAGATCTCTGGGTGATTTGTACTGCAGTAAGGGATTCAGATTCCCCATCAAGAATCGCAATACAGGCATGCCGCGGTATCTGCTGGGGCTTTGTTCCAGACCCTCCCATGGATACATGAATACTGGGGATGCCTTTTTAAAGATAGGGGAACATCACTGGTTTTGCTGCAGCAAGGTAAAAAAATTGTTTTAATGTTCCCCTATCTTCTTAATAGGCGTCCCAGTATCCATGGATCACTGAAACAGTGGATGCTGGGGCACAAGCCCACCCCACCCCCCAATTTCACCAGACTTCAGAGCACCAGCCACAGAACAAACTTCAAAATGCCCCCTAGTGCCAGGCATAAAATGAAACCCCTTTTAGGCCAACAAAAAACCCCTTCCCGCATGATTGGCGCATTGCATTTAATCCAAACAATGACAAGTCTTTGTCATCTTCAGGTTGCATGTGTGGACAAAATGGCCAGGATGCAACCTGAAGATAGGTTTTAAACCTGTCATTGCAGCAGGCCACTGTGATATACTACTGTACACCTCCTCTCTGGGTCCATTAGATAAATGTGGAACTGAGCCCAACTTAGAAAGGGGGATTTTAGTGCAAGGCCACAAACCACAGCAGAAGGGGGAAGTCAGCTCTTCCCAATTAAATCTAATCCTTCTGGGCTGCGTGTGCCTGACCATACTCTAAAGAGGTCTCAGAATGTACACAAGGTCTTCTAAACCCATCACACTTGTCAGCAATTTGGAGGTAGGAGGAATGCAATGTCACAGGAGAATAGGATAATCTTTACAATTATGGACAGAATTCAGCCAATAGTTCTCAAGGCTGCAATTCTAAACACACTTTCTAAAGAGTAAGCCATTCAGCAATATATGCATAAGTCTGCAAGTATAAGCCTGTCTATTTGGAAGATCCAACTGAAAATAATGGGGCTGACTTCCAAGTAAACAGTTTAGATCAGTCTTTATGTCTTAGGGATTTCAACTGGGGAGAGTTAAGCACATGTTTGACTACTCAAAATCCATGCAATGTAAAAGCACTTAAATTACACTGGATCATGCCAAATTAATAATAATTATCACCTGTAAGTAACTGCTGTGGGTAATCAATACTGTTCAAACTTCCTTTGCCCCATCCTGAGCAGCTGCTGCCTCCTAATGTTGTTAGGATGCAGTGCAGAGAGCCGACCTGCCTATTCCAGGGCAGGTTAGGATTGCGCCCTCAGCCTTCTTCATGTCCCTCGGCACCGATCTCAGCACAGCAAGCTTTGCACCCGGCTCCTCACCAGAAGGGGGGCACAGTTCCAGATGTCACAAAGCCTTCCTCCTGCTCAGCACAGCGGCGGCCAGGGCTTTTTTTCCTGCCCCTTTTGAACCGTCCTGCAGCTTCCTGCTCCTTCGCCTGAGCTGCAGGTGGTGCTCAATGGCTTTTCCTCAATGCTTCCCGTCGGCCGTTTCCTGATTTTTGATCACAGGCCAGACTTTTCATTCGTCCGGCAGGCATTTCCTTCGTCAGCCTGCAGAGAGGTCATTGCCAGGCACTCACAAGGCCTGCTCCAAGCTGCTGCTTGCAGTCTGCATGCCAAGGACTGGAAGGGCAGAGGAAGCCCACAATTGGGAACCTGCCATTTCTCCCCAGCAGTTTTCCACCTGCGTTTGTTCCCATGCAGAGACGTTTCTAGGGTATGGCAGGGGGTGGCACGAGCCATGGGCGCCATCTTGGGGGGGCGCCGTTCACATGGCGCCCGCCCCCCCAAGATGGCGCCCACGGCCCGCCCACTCCCGCCCAGACCCTGCACGGCATTCTCCTTGCTCCAACTGGCCTTAAAGAGCCAGCCGGAGCGAGGAGAACGTGCTGCTGCCACCCAGCGCCCCCTCCCACTTCTCAAGGGGGGGCGCTGGGCGGCACCGCATTCTGTTCGCTGCCGCTGGCCCTTTAAGGCCAATGGCAGCGAACAGAACGCGGCGGGGGCGCCCGCGCCGCGTTCTTTCTGTCCGCTTGTGCCTACATTAGTCGGCACAAGCGGACAGAACGCGCCTCCTAAGGGACGGGGCGCTGTCATGACATCACGATGTGACATCATGACCTTGCGTGCCCCTAGGGGCGTGTTTTCATTGGGCGCCATGGGCACCCTTTCAAAGAGATTCGCCCCTGTTCCCATGCATGTAGCATGAGCGCACCAGCGAAAAGCAACGGTGTGCAGGGCTCATGCACAGTGGTCAGCGGCCCAGCAGTTTAATCCAGCAGGGAAAAGGAAAACAGAGGCAAGGATCAAAGTGCCAAGAGGAGTGTATCTGTAGGGCTCAGAACTAAAAAGGGGATTCAGGTTGGAGTCACACTTTAGGCAGGGGAATAGATGCTGTTAGAAAGAGAAAGGGGTTAGAAAAAGGAGGGGAGAAGAGAGAAACTCCTTAGTAGGAGAACACAGCGGGATGTGGGGGCTGAGGCTTGGGGAGATTAGAGACCCCCAACACCTTTGTGTCTTCAAGGGATTTTTGCTTGCTTGCTTGCTTTTTTTCTCACGTGGACAGGCACCAAAGGTTAACCTCAGGGCCTTTGTATTGTGGCTGCTGCTGGGCTCCACCCTTTCCACCCTGAGCCTCACCCTCATTCCACATCCTGTATACTATCCTGTATTTTAATAGTTTTTCACAGGTTGGTGAGAACAGAGCCGGGTCAGTGTGTGCTAACCCAGGGTGCAATTGCTCTCTTGCAACAGTAGATGGGGCTGTAACCAACAAGGTTAAAGCGTGTGGTCTGTGGTTGTTTTTCCTGACTGATCTGCCTGACTGTACTTTCCATAACCGGGTCCTCCAAAATGCTGCTGTGCTGGAGGTGGGGCTCCCTGGTTTTCTCAGCCCTCCTAACAAGACTGCAAAGCGTAACGGCAATGTGAAGAACCTTCAGATTCCCTCATGCAGTGGAGGCCGGAGCAGAGGAGGATCAGCATTCCGGAACACTTTTAGCATTATTATTCCATAACGGCGGCATTGCATTTCCCTGGGAGAGATGAGGGGGCGGAGGCTGCACTCTGCTTTCTCACTCTTGCAACTTGCAAGTGGCGTTTCAGACTTACAGTACAGCACAATCCTAACCTGGAGTTAGGCCAGCACAGTTAGGCCAGCACAGTTTGGCCAGCACAATGGATACCGTAAAGTATGTTTGGACCATTCTCGAAGTCAGAGGGACCCACACACACAGGGGTGCCACCCTCCCTGACTCTGAGAGTGGTCCAAACCTGCTTTACGGTGGCCCTTGTGCCGGCCAAACTTTGCTGGCCTAATTGTGCCGGCCTAACTCCAGGTTAGGATTGCGCTCTTAGTATAGTACTGCAAATACACACCACATTTGTGAGTCATCTGTTGGGCTTTTAGAACACTTATGTAAGCCAGACCACGCTGCAGGTGTGTTTATCCCCTTGATCCTACCCCTCTTATCTCCTTTTGTCCAGTCAGACAATTCAGCTGTCAGTCTTTTCCCCTCCTTTTGCTTCAGGTGGCCTTTTTGATTTTTAAAGGTGCACTGCGTACAATTCAGCTGTGTATCACCTTATAACAGCGGAGACAGCTGCACTGGAGAAAAGCATTCCCGGCGCGAATGGCACTTTCGGTTCCACTAGGGATGCTGAAAAAGACCCTGACTACAGCCCCCAGGGGTCTTGGTGGTTAGCCACATATGGGGCAGTGTTGTCATGCAGGTGGAACGCGGAGGAACTCAGTTCCGCTTGTTAAAATTAGGGCTGACTCCGCCCACTTCACTCTCCCTCCTCCCCCTCACTCCCTTCCCTCGGTAAGGAGCAACCCATGGCCCTGCCTTAAGAAGTAATGCTGCCGAATTGTACTCAAAACAATGCTGATTCCAAGCATTTCAGATCGGTTTGCGCATACTGTTTAGGAGTGAATAGTTTACTCCTGAAATAAAAACTTACCAAAATAAAAACGTGTATTATTCTCGTAGCCCGCTACGCCGCCTGTCCAAGAGCTGAGCCCCTGCCTTGGAACCAAGGCACACAAAAGGCGTGCGAGCGGCGTTTCTCTAATCTCAGCCCCGGTTTACGCATGGGTTGCTGCCGGCTTACACAACCACCGCGGCTCGCATTGCACTATTTTGACAGACTTATTTTTTGAAATCTACACAAGCAAAAATAAAAACGTCATGCCCCATAAAAAAAATTCTGTACTCACTGAATGGTAGTTTTATTGAACCGATGTAATGTGAATACATGAATCTTTCCATGGAAATTAAATCCCATTTTTCTAACAGCGATTCGCACACCCGTATGCAGAACACGCAGGCATGCTTAAAGAGGTTGAAATTAACTTTTACACGCGTGCAGGGAGAGTTTTACTTGTGAATTCGTGGCAATCCTCCTCCTTCATGGCAATGATCTGAGTCAGCCATATTTTTATACCCATGGCTTCAAGAAAATGACGTCATGTCTTCTCCAATGTATAATACCTCCATGGTAAGGAGCGACTGCCATGCTGGAAGTCCCCGTCCACTCTCCAGTAAGTAGCAGTCTAGACATCTCCCGGATCTCAATATTCGGAAATTTCTTGGTCAGAGGGTGAATAAATTTCTCGCGAATACCACAATAGAATATACATTGAAAGAGAAGATGGTCAGTGGATTCTACCTCCCCCGAGCCACAGGGGCAAAGCCTTTCTGCTAAGGGGGTTCCATTAAGCTTGCCCTCCAGAACAGCTGATGGAAGGAATCCCCATCTGGCAAGAAAGAAAGCCCTTCTATGCGATGGTATTTCTAGTAAAGATAAATAAGCGAGGGGCTTAGTTACATATTTACTTTCTTCAGACACAAGAAAATCTGGACACTGACTAAGCTCTTTCTGCCTCTCAGTATCGAGTACTCTCTGCTTAATAATCGACTTGGCTTGTTCCAGGCCCAAGGATATTAGGGCCTCAGGAGAAAATCTTGAGAGGCCCAGTTTGCAATGGATCATCTTAAGCCAAGCAGATTGGAAATTATCTCGCAAGACTAAGGGAGTTATGCCATCCTGCGAGCGTTGAAGCTTGAGCCAGTAGAGAATAGAGTAAAGGAACGCACTTGCCTCCACCGAGATCATCCCAGACTCTATGAAGACCGCTATTTGAAGCATAGCTGGCAACTATTGAAAAATTGAGCATAGAAATTTTGATTGTACGCATTCCAGGACAGTGAAACAGGAAGAAGGAGGGCCTACTAATGTACTATATAAGAGCTGGGGTAAAGTTTTTGCCACAAAAAGCTTTAAAGCTGCTGGTATATAATGTCCGCCACTAGATCTAAAGAACTTTATGATAGCTTGAGCGGCTTGAGAGCCCACCTTGGCTGCGTATTCGTGGTGAGGCGCACGCGACCCCGAGCAGCTGAGCGTGACACCCAGGTACTTATATGTTTTAACCTGGTCGATTTTGTGACCATTAATGCTCCATGCCCTTTCTTTGGGCCTTTTGCCATGCCCTTTCTTTGGGCCTTGGCCTGGTAGGTTAACTGACAATGACTCTAAGGTGGAGTCCGGCCCAAAGTTCCAAGAAGAGGGAGAACTGTTGCCAGAGAACTGTTGCCAACTTACCAGGTTGCCAGCTTACCAAAGCACAGCCATATTGCATAGTAACTTGTCTATGGCTGCGGAAATATGTAACTGTTTTCCATCTTTGCTTTCGTTGTTCTCACATAGGCCTCACTTGTAATGTTCTCAATTCAATGTTGCTGACGTTCACAATTCAGGGCTGCTGACCCTGCACAAGAGATAAGGTGCTGGTTCCAGCTAGCAGAACCTCCTCCCTTATTGAAATTGTCACGGCATTCTCATGGCCCAGTTAGCTCAGAGCATCTCATGCCCCAGCCCCTATGATGTAATTTCTAACCAAGCAGGAACTTGGAGGAAGGAATAGGGGGGAGTATAAAAATGCTTGTATTGTATATATTTTTTGGCCTTTCTCCCTGAGATTGGTCCGCCTGCGCAGGTGTAAATAAACATGAACCTAATACTCTCTCGTCTGGTTGTTTGCCTTTTTAAATGCAATCCCCACCACAGAAACCATACTTTGCCTATTTTCAGCAACAATAGGTTAACCCACAGTGACTCTAAGGTGGAGTCCAGCCCACCTTCAGTTTCTACTCTGCTGGATTCTACCCCTTCTTTGACAGATGGCCACCCCACCGCCAACATGCCCTTCCCTATTCCTCCTATAGAGTTTATAGCCTGGGATTGCAGTATCCCACTGGATCTCTGCATTCCACCAGGTTTCCATTATGCCTACTATATCAATGTTTTCCCTAGCCACCAAACATTCCAGTTCCCCCATCTTTGCTTGGAGACTGCAGGCATTTGCATAATAACACCTATATATGGGGTTCCCTAAGGAGGGACTCTTTTTTGTATCCCTTTTCCCCACCTCTCTTTCTAGTGGACAAACTGTCAGTTACATTGTCAGTTACACTTTTAGTGTCAGTTAATGCTAAGTTCCTAACGTTACCCAAGCTGCAGTATAGGAAGCAAGCGAGCAGATCTTCTCCTTTTCTCAGCAACTGATCAAGCCATGTCTGGGACATCCAAAGAAAGCTGAACCACTAACGCAGGCTAGGGAAGATTTTTATAGCCCCCCCATCCTTCGCTTTTCAGTCAGGGCTAATTGCCTTTCTGCCTGGTAACAGAGAGAAAATCAGCATTATGAATTACAGCTGTGAAGGAATTTGGGAGGGAGCGGCTGGCACCACAGCGTCCTTGAGTTCCATGAAGCCTCCCAAAAAATTCCCTAGGGCTAGGCCAATGGATAAGGATTGAGGCAGCAATGCTGTCAAGTTGATTCCTTATTGTGACCTGTGTTAACTCACTGCTTATCCTCAGAGAGGCTAGACTTTTTAAAGATGGAATCAGGCCTTCTAAGATGGTGTTAGACCTGTATTTGAGTTGCCTGTTTTTTTCACCAAGTGGAAAACAACACTAAAAATCCTGCTCAGAGATAAATGTGGATTTCTTTGACCGTAATGAGCCGAACGTAGACAGTGGCTGCTGGTTTCTGGAAGTCTTGCAGAGAACGATGGACTAAGTAGGCCTTGATCAGAAAGAGCTAAGCACCATTTATGTTCTGAAGCCTCCATGCAAAGTGGAGATCACTTAGGCTGCAATCAAAACTCACTTTCCTGGGAGTAAGCTCCATGGGAAACAATGGGACTTACTCAGTGGTGGCATTCAAATAAATTAACAACCGGTTCTATAATGTCATTGCCTGAGCCAAAAAAAACCCAAAGCCAGCCAAAGTAAGCGAGTGGGCGGGGCCTGGCCATTTAACAACCGGTTCTATAGAACCTGGGAGAACCCCCTGAATGCCACCACTGGACTTACTTCTGAGTAGACAAGCATAGGATTTTGCTGTCAAGCCACTCAGTCCGGGTGAGTTATGCCTTAAGTGCTGTGAGATCCTGGGAATGCACTTAGCCTTATACATTTAGAGTGCCTCATTGAACCGCAAGAACTCTTTTTTTTATTATTAGTAGCATTGTGGATGCAAATGAACAGATTTTTTGTAATGTGTATTTTGGATTTCTCTAAAATGATGAGATTTTGGAAAGAATTAAACAGTGGAAAGAAACTCGTGATAGTTTACTGTACAGAATTATGTTCTGAATGGTAAAATCAGTAGCCCCCTGAGAGCACAGAGAAAGGGTATGTATGATTTATTCATTAAGAACAGCCAGTAGGGCCATTAGCTGTAAACGGGAAAATGGAAGTTCACCCTACTTAATTAATTGGCTGGCTAAGAGCATGGAACATAGTTTTCGTCTGATTCAGTCCAGAGGAAGGGTGCCTGATGGGGAGTCTAAGGGGCCACGTGACCCCAGGTGCCAGAGTGGAGGGGCCCCAGGCCAAGAAGGCTGTGTGTAGCATCCACAGGCCCTACGAAGGCATACTGCCGCCTCTGGGGAGCTGTTAACAGTACTTCGGGTTTTCCGCAAAACTGGAGGCGACATTTAGAGGCTTCAAAATGCTTTCGGGGGCCTGTGGATGCCATGTGAGGCTCCAGGTGAGTGGGCAGGTGGTCGGAGACAGCAGTCTGTGGACCTGGCCCCGGGCAGCACGTGGACCAGGGATGCAACTGAGAGCGCAGTCCTAACCTGGAGTTAGGCTGGCACAGTTAGGCCAGCAAGGTTTGGCTGGCACAAGGGCCTCCCCCTGCCCTGCCGACCACAATGGGGCTCCTCGGCTCACCGCAGCTGTTTTGCCAGTGGGGAATTGAGCAGCCCAGGGTCGGGCTGCCCAGGTCAAGGGTGGAGAGAAGATCCAGCAGTGGAAGCCACCACCAGGTCCAACCCGCTTATGGGCCTGCTCCTCCCCTTCCTCTGTCCGGTTCTGCCCCTCCTCACTTCCCCCCCCATCCCAAACAGGCTTACCAGTGTCCAGTGCTGCTGGAGCACTGGCCGCCCCATCTGCCCACATTGGGGCCTGGCGCTAACTGAGTGCCAACCTAGCGCAGGCACTGAGGGGTTGCAGACATCCTTTGCACTGCTGGTGACACTTTTAGCTGGCTGTACCTACATACTGTCGACGCTAATGGGCTCAGGATTGAGCCCTTAATTATGTGTGGATCTGATGAATAGAGTTAACGGCAACGTAATAACTGGAAGAGGGAGTACCAAATGGATAAAGATGGGCTGTGTAACCTTTTGAAGCCAGTGATACTGTGAAACTCTTTGTGTTCTGTCTGTCTGTCTGTCTGTCTGTCTGTATGTATGTATGTATATTTTCATGTATGTAATAATATACCAATATGCTGTTGCTATACGTTCTGAAATATCTATATATTTTATTAAAGTGTGTGTGTTTGTGTGTGTTTGTGTGTGTACATTCATTTTACACACACACAGGAGGAGAGAGGAGGCAAGCGAATAGGCAGAACCAAGGCGCAAGAAGTGAGGGAAGAGTAAAGATGGAAGAAGTAAAACAATTGGGGGAAGAAATGAAGGCCTTAATGATAGGAAGGACAGAGACAAACTGGGGGCTAAGAGAGGTGTGAGACCCTGGAGAGAGAGGCAGGGACAGGAGACCCCCGACCAAATAGAGATCAGGGTCCTCACCAGGCTCTGGTATTGACAAACTCGGACTGATGGTACTGGTTTATATCGCAGGGAAAGCATTTAAAAGGGCAAACAACCAAATAAGAGAGTATGAGGATCATCTTTATGACACCTGCGCAGGCGGGCCAATTTCCCTGCCCCACTCGGCAGGCAGGGGAAAAAGAGCAAGAGCATATGATTCCAAATCATTTTTATATCCCCCCCCCAAGGTGCTGCTTGGTGGAAAATTACTACACAGGAGCTGGGACATGAGAAGGTCTGTGTCAATTGGGCCTTGAGAATATGCTGGAAGGTGACCATTTGATAAGGGAGGAAGCTCTGCTGGCTTTAGCCAGTGCCCTATCTATTGTGAGGGCTGGCAGCACTGGATTGGAGAAGGTTACAGGCAGGGCAATGGAGTGAGAACAATGAGAGCAAAGAGAGAAACAGTTACATACTTCAGCAGCTTTAGACTAGTGACTAAGCAAAAGACAAGATGGCTGCACTTTGGTTCGACGGCAACAGTACCCATGCCCTGTATATCCAGGTCAAGGCAGGTACCCCCAGGCTGGCAGGCTTAGCAGGGGTCTCCCATTGGGTCTAGCCTTTCCTGTCAGGCAGCCCAGGTGTCCTGAATCAACAACATGTGCGGTGGTTTTGTTTGTTTGCATGGTATTTTTTTTCCAAAAGCTCTTGATTAAAATAGCCAATTGCAGTGTTGTGTGTTTTTATTCCAGATTCTTATTCCAAGGTCTCATTTTTATAAATTTTAAATGTTTTAAAGGTGCTCTAGGTAGCTGATACCGGTGACATAGTGTCAACAGATCCAGAAACAGTGATTTCTCATTGGAAAAGTAGTCTATTTTAATTTCTGGAAAATATCTCAAACACCCAAATGTGGCGTTGTCTTTTCATTCAGATGTTTTAATTGCCAGACTGTGGTGTTTAACTGCCAAAAAGCCGTTTTCAACAAAAAAGAAACCCACATCTACCAATAAGTAACTTTGAGTGCAGTCCTGAGGATTGTGCAGTGACGATGCTATGTGCTTGCATTGATGCTACTGTATTAGCGCTAATTCAGGGGCGCCATGTGCTCCCCTCCCCCGCATCGGTACTGAGGCTTCCAGACCACTGCTTAAGTACTGGCTGCACATCCTCCTCAATTCTCAACCAGATTCGCTCCTTGAAGTTTTGTTAAAAGACTCTTACCATTCCAGATGGTTTACCCTCTTGGAATTCAAATTGCAATCCCTGAATATTTCACTTGAATCGCTTGCTGATCTCAATTGTAATAGAGCCCACCAAATAATCCAAACAAAACTTTGGGAATTGGAATCCCAATCACTTCTTGCCAATGTCAATCCTACTTGTTCGCCCTTGTATGTCGATTTGCCCCCCTCCATGGGCCGTCCTTATAATTATTTTAGCGTTTTAATTAACCCTATCAAAAGGAGAGCCTTCATGCTTGCGCATCTTAATATTTTTCCACCTGCGGCTTTAAAAGGTAGATACAATAAAATTCCCCACGAAAGCAGACTCTGCCTTTTTTGTTCTCTTGAACCCGATTCAGTAGCCCATGTTCTTTGTTACTGCCCAGCACATCAAACCTTACCCCATACACTCCTTGGCCCTCTCCTCTCCACTTGCCTTGCCTCCCCCGATGATTTGCTTGGCAGTCTCCTCGGAGATAGTAATGCGACCACTACGGATCTGGTTGCTGACTTCCTATGTGAGGTCATGAAAATAACCCCCCCACTAAATTTGGTATGCTTACTTTTCCCTTCATGACACCAGCTTTTTTTCTGTTTTGTATGGTTATCTGTTCTGTTTAAATGCCAATAAAGGTTTCTGACTGACTGATAGTGCCAGCCTGGGAGCATGGGCAGAGAGCCACCTCTGCACCAGCCAAACTCAGCCGGCACAGGGGCAGTTCTGGGAGGGCAGGTGGGCGGAACTGGGCGGGGGTGGGCAGAACGGGGGTCATGCTTGGGATTCAACTGTTAGGCCAAATCCAAGGGCTCGCCCTCAGGTTCCACGGCTCCTCTTCGAGCCGCGCAGCTTCCTGGGTTCTGCACCTGCAGTTTTGCAGGCATAGATCCGAGGAGGGCACTGGGGAGGCTCCAGATGCCCTCCGGACACCCGCGCAGCTCAGGAGGGCACCTGCAGCCCATCACCGCTGGTGAAGTTCACCAGGAGGTGAAGAGGTGAAAATCAGACGGTTCTCGCTTTCTGAGCTATTTATGGTCTGCACATGGTAGAAAGAATTCCTTCCTCTAGCCACTGTCTGGCATTGCATGGTTCCCTGAAGAGAGAAACATGAGGCATGACCTACCCCACCCCACTGATGTAGACCTCCCACTGGGGAAGAGGCCTTACATAGCAAACTACACAAATAATAGTTGTGTTCCTGTATCCAGTGTCTATTCCCCCTGTGCATAACCATGCCTCTGTATTGTACAAGCAACTGCAACAGGTTAGCTTGAATGCTTCATATGATTCTTTGCCAGCACCACCCTCCTCTCTGCTTACTGAGGAGGAAGAGTGTTATGAGGACACAGCAGTGTAAATTAATTAAAACACGGAAAGGGGAAGTGTTGGGATACTCTGGGATGCTCAGAGAGGCCCCTTTTGGGAACGCCGCTAGCCCCCTTCTGCATGGAAAGCCCAGCTGGGGGCTCACGGTGTTTCTATTTCAGGCTTTCCAGCACTCAGTATTTCATCACGTACCCGAAACTGAAGCTTTCCTGTGCACACAGCTCATGCCGCAACTTAAGGTGTATACACTGCAAAAAAAAAAAAATGCCTCTGTTTTGTATGAGACAAACAAATGTTCCTTATGATTCCCTTCCCCCACCACCTTCCCCCTCTTCTTTTATTCCTAAAGAATGTGAATCATATGGGTGTAAATAAATTAGAAAGGAGGAGATGTAGGAGAGCCCCTTTGGGGTGACAGTGAGCCCCTTGGGGGAAACGTTGCCAAGGCCCCTCTGTGAGGAAAGCCTGGTGGTAAGTCTGACCTGGCATTTCCAGCACACAGGGGCTTTCCATCAGCACTTCACCACGTCTCCAGAACAGGGACTTTCCGTACACGCGGTTGGCACCTGTTTCCTGAGCACGTCTTGAATGCATTCAAAGTTCACCCTGAGAACCAGGGTGTTACTCTGTAGTTCCAAGTATACTAGTTGGTCTACATAACATTAAATTAAGCAAGCACAACAACTGTGCCTTTCATTGAGAGTATTTTGAGGCCACTCGATGACAGGTTGAGTATCCTTCATCCCAGGGGTGACCAACCTTTCAAGTTTTGGGTTCCTGCACCTTAAATGATTGTGAAGCGGAGGGAATTTCAGCAGGTGTAGGACGTCATGACATGCTGCACCTGCTGAAATTCCCTCCTCTACACAATTGTTAAAGGCCCAGGTGCCCTAAGCTTGAAAGGTTGATGGCCCCTGCTTTATCAAAATGCTTGGGACCAGAAGCGTTTCTAATTTCAGATTTTTTTTTTAAGTTTTGGAATATTTGTGTATATAAGAATTTGTTGGTCTTCATTCCAGCTGTGAGAGCTCTAGATGTGTGCAGGGAGGGGTGCAGGAGTCCCTGCATACAAGGCAGAGAGGGAACAGAGAGCGAAGCTCAGTCCTTCAGGCAGTTCTGTCAGGGACAAAGTCTAGTGAGAGATCCATCAGGACTGGATTCATTGTAATTCATTTGCAAACTCCCTCAGCTGGCTTGAAACACTTTCCCGAGGAAAGCAAGTACAGTACATTAGTAGCCAGAGTAACATCTGCTGGCCGCTAGCAGTAACAGCACCCTGATGACCGGTCTAGCACGGTTACAAGCTGTGATGGCTCAATCAATCAATCAATCAATCAATATTTATATGCAACTTTTCAGCAGTTCATAAAGCAGTTTGCAGGTAAGATAATATGATAATTAAATGAAACCTATAGATCTGAGGTAACCTATCTCTGAATGGCAGGTGCAATAGGGATCTTGCTATCTGCACTCCCTGAGATATCTGGTGGGCCACTTTGAGAGCCTCCATGCCCAGTTTCCTCTTAATGGGCTTAATGCCACCAGAGGGATTTGGGGGTACAGGCTACTTCTCAGGACTTCTCACTAGCCAGGAGCTGCCCAGGGGAATTCTCCCGAAGGAGGATGGGCTCCTGGGGAAGGGCAATAAGGCAATAATACTAATAATAATACCACCAGTATTTACAAGGAAGGGGAAGCAGCCCTTGCTTTTGTCAACACATGTTGAAACACACACACACACGCATGCACGCACCTATCTTGTAGTGTTTAGCCAGGAGTGGCCTGTGTGAGAGCTGCAGGCAATTACCTCAGCGCCCTCAGAGTCAAACTCAGCAAATTAGGGCTACCTGTGAGAAGATGTTTGAGGGGCTGTGAGATCTACAGAGGCAGAATTCAAGACGGGACCATTGTAATTTGGCCTAGGCCCAGCCTAACTCCAGGTTAGGCTTGCACTCTGAATCCTTGTGCAATAACTGGGAGTCACAGGTGCTGAGCTAAGCTGGATGGTGTCTAATGAGTTTACAGCAAACAGCACAATTGCAAATGTGCAGATAGTGCACAAATGCTCCAACTAGGAAAAATGAATTGATGCTGTAAGAAGAGGCTTCCACAGTATGAACCAATCTACTGATTGAGACATATGTAATGTCACACCGAATAAGAGAGGGAACTTTTTTCACCAGGATGCAAGTTTATTTGTTCTCCTTGCATCTACTAAACACATTACTTACGAGCAAACATATAGACAACCTGGAGCTCACTCCAAGGGGATGGATTTTGAGCACACTTGTCCAGACCAAGCTCAGTCCAGAGAAGAGCAGAGAGAAATATAATAATATTTGGTGAGTGGCCACTTTTGTGAAGCGTGAGGGGTTAAAGTAGGTAGGTTACATCTCGGGATCCACCTGAGGCAGCAAAGTCAGGGGAGGGGCAGGACAGCTCCAATGATGCCTGAGCAGCTCAAATTTTCTTGACTGGCAGCCCCTTGGCTGGATTCGCAGTGTTGGGCAAGGTCCACTCTGTGGGCTGTGCAGTCAAGGTGCCTTGACCCTTTGGGGGCGACAATGAAAGGTTGTCTCAGTCTTGTGACTGAGGATGGCCAAGAGACAGAAGTCTTCACCATAAGGAAGGGCGGAAGGTAGACACCCAGATCCCCCCCCAAGCATGCCCCACATGCAGTAGTGGGATCTAAATGATTTAACAAGGGGAACTCATTTTTGATTGGCACTTGTGTCCGGACCCTCCCACAAGAAGTGACGTCATAGCCAGAAGTGATGTTGTGGAAAGAAGTGAGGTCATAGCCGGAAGTGATGTTGTGTGCATCATCAAGCAGGAAGTGCTGTCATTGCAACACACCCAAAAAACTAGACCAACCACTCCACAACAGTTTCAGCAGGCATCTGCGCATTTTTAGGTGGGCTAGCAAGCCCAAAAAACTAGACCAACCATTCCACAACATTCTTCTTTCGTACTGCTGCGGGACGGAGGAGAATGAGGGGAGGATGGGGAGAATGGGGGGAACCGGGAGAAGGCAGGCCATGCTGCGGAGCCACCCGGCTGGGTTGTTTTTATGGCTGCGGGAAGGAGGGGGGACGAGGAGATAGGGATTGGGCATTGGTCCCATCAGATCAGTGTGAACAATTTCTAATATTTTTCTGGTACATTGCTCAGTCCTCTTTGGGAAGGAAGGACTGACTGCTTTTGCTTTTATACAACATTCACATCTTTCTGCATGATTGTCACAGGGTTTTTACCTTTAATCCCTTTGCAAGGTTCTTGTGCTGCATTTCCAGAATAGCTTCAGTGCTTCGGTGTCCCAATCTGCGATGCCAGAGGTCCAAACTGTCGTTTGTGCAGGTTTGGTTTGCATAGTTTAGCTGTTCTTCCTCATGGTGCAGATCTACGAAAAACACTCCATCCTTTTTAAAGCCTTGAGCCATTAAAGCATTATCGTGTACTCTTGTTATGGTACATTTGTCATTTATGAAATTAACTTCAAAACCACGTTCAGTTAATTTTGCCACACTTAACATATTCCCATTAATGGCTGGAGAATACAAGACCTCATTTACAGTAACTTTGTTTATTTCATCATTTGCCACACAGTTTAGTTTTACTATGCCTTTTCCATAGATTTGACTCTCTTTTCCATTGGCTACGGTTATTTGCCCTCCTATGTTATTGTCTAGTTCTTGAAAAAAACTTTTGTTTGAACATGTGTGGGTTGAACAGCCTGAGTCAATTATCCAAGTCTGACTCCCTAGCTTTGGTTCATTGATGCAACAATTAAAGTCCTTTTTCTGTCTTTGCTTTCCTTTGCTACCTTGAGAATGACCATTCCTGTTTCTCTGACTATCTCCTTGACTCCTTTTTCCTTCTGAGCTTGAATGTGACTTACTGACTGACCTATTTGTATAACAGTCACGTGCAAAATGACCAAACTTCTTACATTTAAAACAGATAATTCTTTTGTTTGTTTTTCCTTGTACCTTGTAATTTGAGCTAGTCTCAGAGAAATCTTCATTTCTGTGAGGAAAACATTCTCCTTTAAAACACTTTTATAAGTCTTATTTTCTTTAGAGTCCATTGCTGTTTTAAAACTTGAAAATGTTTTCTCAGACAAACATCCTACCAGATATCCCATTCGTTGGTGCTCTGTGAATTTCATATCAGTGAGTTCAAGGCCATTAAAAATCTGAGGTAATTTACTACAATATTGGTCACAATCTTCCTTTCTTTCCAATCTGAGTTGACACAAATCATTAATCAGACTGAATTGAGCTTTTAGTCCTGTCCTTGCATAATTCTCTCTCAGAATCTCTATCATCTCTTTTGCAGTACCACAGTCTTGAACATAGGGCAACTGAATATCTGTTAATGATCTCAGAATAAGACATCTAGCTTTTCCATCTGCACAATCCCATTTCCGAATTTCAGCTTCCCCTGTTGTCGGGCGGGATTCATTTAAAGCAGGCAAAGCATCATACATTTGTATCTCTGTCTTCATTCTGTAAAGCCAGTCATTAAACATTTTGGGGTCTAGCTTTACCATTGGTTGAAAAGTTAAAGCTCTCATATCTGACCCTTCTGACATCTTCCACTAGCAAGTAAAGATCAGCCTTTAAAAATTTTGAGTGAGGAAATTATTATTTTTTATTTCAGGTTAATTAAAACTTCTTAGCATGAAGCCTGGCCAACTGGGCCTGTGACCTAATGGAGTTTTTAAATCCTGACTGGTAATGGGGGAAAGCAGAGTCTTTAGTACAGCGGGTTCCCCTCACAGATTACCTCAGGATGTTTCTTTCACTCTCAGGCTGCTTGCTAGTAAAATAAAGACGCAGGCAAAAGTAAAGCTTTGTTTCAATCTGTAACAGTTTACTCACAATATATCAATCCTGTTACATATTAACAGCTTCTGACAACAGGTCAGAGGTATGCCTGAAACTTTGTAAAGATCATGCCCTAGATAACTGCATAATCTTGCATGCCAGTATGTGGTTTAAAATGGCCGCTCTCCCTCAGAGCTTCTTAGTTGTGTGCTTAAGATGGCCACTCTGCCTCAGAGCTCTGGTTGGCACATCCTCCTGTTTCAAGGACAAGCTAGAAAGAGGCTACAGTGTATCCAGGAGGAAAAGGAAATTGGCTTTGGGTTAAGGCCACGCCTTCTGCATAGAAGTCACAGAGAGGAAAAGATAGAGAGGAAAAAAACACATAGGTTAATACATTTCCTTGTTATTGCTATAGACTACCCCCTCTGGACAGCAGACAGAGTTGCACATATCCCAACACCCACCACCACCACCACCACCACCGCCGCCAGGCCGCTGCCGCCGCCGCCGGTCTCCTGCCTCCTCCAGTTCAAATGTTGCAGGACTGGCAGCAGAGTGCACGCACAACTGAAGAAAAACAACGTAAAAAAAACAAGGAGAAAAAAATAGCCAGAAGCCAGCCGACATCAGCGAGTGGGCAGAGCCAGCCAACGTTCCAACAAGTGGAACTCCGTCTCCCCGCGTTCCCCCTCAATCCCACCACTGCCCACATGTCTGGGAAGGTAAGGTAGTTTTGATTTAACCCTCGGCACCCTGTTGCAATGTAAAAAATTCACTAAACCTTTACAGGAGGTTTAGTTGAGAGGGTTAAAGCCTCCGTTTGCCTGAAGATAAGACCCGAAGGTCGCCAGTTCGATAACACCGGGAGCCTCTGGGAGTGGCAGACCTTGAGAATTGTGACTGATAACAACAGTCTCCAGCTGCCTGTGAGAGAGGAATTGTGCTGGGCCAGCTGTTTCTTAGGTGGGAGCAGAGAAGCCGTTTATCAGCCAGCAGGAAGGCAAGCATGCGGCCAGAAAGAAGGACTAAAACACGCAGGTTCCATCTGTATGTTGTTATTGTAGTTCTTGAAAGATAGAACTTCTTTGTAATTTGTAAAAAAACCCTTGCGGGTTTAGAGAAATAAAGCCTGCCTATGTAAACCGCCTTGAATTAAAGCCAGAGGAGCAATCCAATGACCAAAGAAAGGCGGTATATAAATACTATTATTATTATTATTTATTATTATTAAAGTGGCCCAGTGTAATCTCAAGCCTCAGTCTGGTGTTTTTATTTGGGGGGTGGTGAATGGGTAATGTAAAATACTATCAAATATGAAAGACCACCGCATGTCATGTCCGAAAGGCACACTGCAAATGCCGAAGTCGCACCAAGTGTGATGCCATCTGGCGGGAGCTGTGGTCGTGCAGCGGTGCAGGGGCCAAGCTGCTCCTCAGGCTCTCCCGGGTTTGAATCTTGCCTCTAGCGGGTGCTCACTAGGTGGCTAAACCTTTTTTAAGCTGAAAAGCTGCAGTCAATTGGAAAACCAGTTCCTTGACATTTTGCTCCACGTATTTCCGCGAGCCGCGCATTATGTGTTGAAGAGCCGGCCTCATGCGGCTCATAAGCCACGGTTTGGCCCCTGCAATATGTCTCACAGCCCAGTCCGATCCTTTCCTCCAACGTACTGCACCAAGAGAGGCTGCACTGGATGCTGTTGGGAGGGGCCATTGGGAGGACTGAGAGGTGTGAAGGAACATCCTTTTCCCTACTCCTTTTCTCTACTCCTACTCCTAGCCCCTCAATCGCCAATGGGTCTCCTCAGACCAGTGTTAGCTCTTCAGCAAGTGCAAGTCCAAAAACACAAAGGGCGCATATCGGCAGGCTTCAGAGGGTGCCACCCAGTGGTGTCATCCAAATGATTTAGGAACAGGTACTCACTTTTGATTGGCACTTGTCGGGGTCCGCCCACTGGAAGTGACGTCATAAGCCAGAAGCGCCAGGTTGGCTGGCAAGGAGCAGGAGGGGGAACGGGTGACCAAAAAAAGACTGCGAGGGGGCTGGGGCTGGGGGGAGGCTGCAGGAAGAACTGGGACGCTGGACCTGTGCAGCTGGAGGAAGCGGGAGCCCCAGGCAGCCTACCTTCTCACGCTTGCTGCCTTATTCCCGGGTCTCCCTCACTGTTGCTGCTGCTGCTGCTGTCACTTCCTCCACCTCCGGACATCTCGCTTTGCTGCTGCTGCCACCACCACGCTGCCTGCCTGCCTGCTTCCTCACAGAAAGTGCAGGCAACGGCTGCGGGCGTGCAGTACGCATGCGCAGCTGCTGAGCCAACCAGCCGACGGGGCCAGCTTCGAGTGGGCGGGGCCAGCTCAACTTCTAGGATCCGGTACTCACGTAGTGGTGAGTAGTGGGTGCATGACATCACTGGTGCCGCCCCCTCCTGCCTGCTCCACATAGCTGTCCCTTGAAACACCCCAATCCCCCATTCCCATGCACCATTTTGCCCACCCCACTGACTTGCCAATGTCAGTGAGTCTCCTCTGTGCCCCACCACCCGATGATGCAGAATCCTCCCCACCATCCTCCCCACCTCCCACAGCGCTACAGGCACTTCTGTGCCAGCTTCTATGACACTGTAAAGTACATTCCACCTCCCAAATGAGAGTTCTGGCGGGTGGTGTTGCTGCACTGGATTGGGCTGTCTCTTACCTTGATAGGGTTGCTGAAAGGACTGCAAAGACGTCACGCACAAGAATGGCTGCAAAGCACTGGGTGAACGTGGAATATTATTGTTCTAATGGAAAGACAAAGAAACCCCAAACTTGGAAGAAATAATAGGGAAAATTTATGAAGTGGCGGAGATGGATATTTTAACTGAGAGATTAAAAGAGGGGAAGATAAATAAGATTAGACAGTATTGGAAATCGTTTTATGATTGGTTAGATATGCAATGTTGAACTGCAAGGTAATAAAACACAAATATTGATGATGAAATTAAATAGTGCTAGATACTAAGATATTTTACATTTTACAAGTACAGGCAGACAGATATACAACATGGAATGTAATAAAATTAAGAAGATTATGGATACAGTGATTATGAAATAGAATAGCCTTAGAAATAGGCTTAATCTGATTGATAATATGTTTAAGATATTATGATACACTGCAAGGGTTTTCCTAATGTGTTTACCTATGTATCCTTTGTATTCTGTAACCCTACCCATAACTATAAATTTTAAAAAATAATAAAAACAACTTTAAAAAAAAGAATATTATTGTTCTATTAAAGACTGAGAGCGCAGTCCTAAACTGGAGTTAGGCTGGCATAAGCTAAGCCAGCAAAGTTGGCCAGCACAAGGGACACCATAAAGCACATTTGGACCACTCTTGGAGTCAGGGAGGATGGAGCAAATCTGTGTTGTGGCCTCTCTGACTTCAAGAGTCAGGCCTCTCTGACTCCAAACATACTTGACGGTGTCCCTTGTGCTGGCCAAACTTTGCTGGCTTAGCTTATGCCGGCCTAACTCAGTTTAGGACTGCGCCCTGAATGACTTCTCAGTATGCATTTTGTGGGCATTCAGACAGCAGCCAGAAGAGATTGGATGGTGGGATCACTCAGCTTGGGGGCATTGGGAGGAATGGGGGCAGGTGGGCGGCAGGAGGGTGTGGGCCTGGTGGCATTGGCTTGCGCTGGTTCTGATGCCCCCTTTCTCTGCTGACTCTTCCTCCCAATCTCAGGCACCTCCTTCTTCTCTCACCATTTCTCTTTATTCCTTTACTCTGGCCCCAATCCTATCCCAGGGTCCAGCTTTCACACTGCCAGAGCATGCCCTGTGCTACGAGGGGGCAGGCGGTTTATTATTTATTGAATTTATATCCCGCCTTTTTGCCCGAAGGCACTCAAGGTGGCATTACAATAAAAGAAACAATAAAAACAAAATTTAACATTAAACAACAATTTAAAACAATGTTAAAATACAATTAAAAATTTAAAAACAACAAGCCCTGTGGATCATAAGAATAATAAGAGTAAAGAGATATAGCCTGTCAACAGTTAAAAGCTTTTCAAAATAAAAAGGTCTTCAGCCCCCGCCGAAATGTTAACAAAGGGGGGGCTGTTCTCAATTCGAAGGGGAGGGTATTCCAAAGAATACCAATACAAATAAAGTAAATTTCTGGCAACACAGTCCATGGATCAGATCAGGCAG